>CM055201.1:6754750-6973471 GCA_029224185.1 Karalla daura
AAAATTCAAACCCAGACTGAAACCACACCACTGATCCTTTAGTGTTTTAGTCCATGAACTGATGCCAGACAATCATTTTTACAAGCCCATAATCTACCAAAGAAGATAGTCCCCAACAAATACACTTCTGCATTACTGTTTGAGAACAAACACTGTTTTCTGTAGAAAGTGATAGTTTCTTAGTCAAAGTCTCTTGTAATCGATAAATAAATCTTGAGAAATGGAGTAGCATGCTATTTGTTTTGTTTTTTTCCATGTGATTCCCTGAATTTAAAGAACATACAACAGAATTGCACCAATCCCATCCTTAAAAAACTGCGAGGACAGTTTCTCGTTGGAGATGAACATTGTTCGCATACTTAATGACTTTCACTTTAATTTGTTCCCCGGGGAACAAATTAAAGCACTAATCAAAACGGCGGCTCCAGTTTGATGTACAAGCTTGTGTCTAAGTGCAGTTCCTCCACAGCAGACTTGTTTATCCACATCCTGCACAATGTGCAGATCGCTTAAGTGGTGGCTAAGACACAAAAATGCAACAGAGGAAGCCGTTACCTTTCAGGTAAACACTGTGTTTGCTTTGCATCGACATAATGATAGAGGAGCGTTTGCAAAACTGACTCTTCTCTAATCTGATGTTGCAACCTAAAGAAAACAAGTTCCAAACACACAAAAAGGGTGTTCAGGTTGCTTTGGCACATTTTTCTGATGCTTGTATCTTGGACATATATCTGCAGACTTGAATCAAAGGTGTTAAACTGGTATTTTGGATGAGCAGATAGACATCAAGTTAGAGATCTTGAGGGGGTGTTTATTTAAAGAAGCAAACAACTCCTTATTTGTGTGCTACATCCCCTGGTTTGGTCTGGTTCAGCTACAAATCTCTGCCAAACCTGCCTCAGATCTTGGATTCAGGTCCTCCAAATGTATTTTTGAAGGCAACATTTATCAGAACAAACACTGTAGCTGTCTTTCTAAATTGGATTTTTTTTTTTACTTTTTTTATTTTCTTTTTTTTTTACTGTCGGGCAAATCACTCGCCTGCCAGAGAACGTTGGCAGGAATTTCAGAGCGTAATCTCCCAGGATATCGGCTGCAGCTTTGACTGTGTTTTCACTCTTTGGAAATGGAAGTTGTTCAAATTTCAGCTGCCTCTGCTCAGATCCAGTGTCAGGAAATGAACCGTGTGTTCCTCGAAAACACAGCATCGCTGTGTTGCTGAATGAGCTTGTGCAGTTCCAGACCGGACAAAATTGGTCAGATTTACAGGTGGTTGATTCGCCTCAAGATGTATTTAAAAATGCTCTTCAGCCATTTGTGTCATTACAAATGCATCGTGTTCAGCATTCCTAACATCTGCAATAATACAGCTGACTTAAAATAATTTTGAGGACAAATCTTAATCCAGGAAATCCTTTTACTTCAATGTCAAACACAGATCTCAGTATATGAGTGTTTGTACTTAAACATGCCACTAGGTGACACCAGTCTCACATCTACAGCAGGGCAGCACTGAAACCACCAAAGATCAGTTGAACACAGTCTCACATTAAAGTCACACCATTCGCACAACACCAACACGTCAATGACTCTGAGAACTCAGCTGCTGCTTTATCAGTTGTTGAAGCTTGTTTTCATTACAAAAAGACATTACACACTACAAAAAAAGAGTTCAAGAAAAAAGGAATATTTAACGTGACTGAAATGGCTCCAGCTCTCAGTTGTAGCATGTCAAATGTTGACCAGCAGCCCAAAATGCTTTTATTGAGTGACATGCTATCTCACAAGTTTCAGCGACTGGGTTTACATATACATTTTTTTTAACAGAATGGAGTACATTAATACTCTGAGAGTCATTTTCTCAATGTATTTTATGAGACTATTTCCCAGGCATGCAAAGTTTGTAAAATGAGGGTTCATCTTTGTCTCACTTAATAAGAATCCATGTGTCTGCAACTTAGATAACTAGGAGTTATCTGTGTGTGTGTGTGTGTGTGTGTGAGAGAGAGAGAGAGAGAGAGAGAGAGAGAGACAGAGAGAGAGAAAGAGGGAGGGAGTATGTGAGAACGGGAGACAGGGAAATTAGATAATCATTTATTATTTCTGTGACCGTTACTACACATGGTGCCTCTATTTAAGCTGTGGGTCAGTCACTTAAGTAAAGTCAGAGGTCAGATGTATTCACTGACCTTTACGGATCATCATAAAATTAATTACCTGTGTCCTGTTGATATATATTCAAACTCACTGGTATATCCATCCTTTTTATATATTAACACCAAATACATCATCTGAATTTACTACAAAAAAGAAGAATATCATCACATTGACAAAGTGTTAATTCAAGGTTATCATGTATTGTCAGTGAAGAGGATGAATTAATGTTAATGTTGTTGGTGATGGAAAACAATACCTAAATAATAAATATGAGATATGAGATGAGATTGGGTCTTCCATGTCCTTAGATCCTTTAGTGTGTAGAGTGGATTTCATCCTCCTGGGAAGCCCAGAACAGGTTTCAGCTGACAATGACTCGAGGACACAAGTCTTTTTTTCCTCCGCACACGTGCATCACAACACTCACAGTTTCACAGCCTCATTGATGAATCAACTGGTAAATCTACTTTGGACTACTACTTGCTTTTAGGAGCAAACAAAAATAGATCTAATTAGTGTGAGAAAATAAATTATATCTGCACATCTCGATGGACTGGGCAGCATGCGATAATTAGTGGCTGAAAAAGTGTCTTTCACTAAAGGATGCAAACAGTGTTTTTACAGATAACACTATTGTTTTAACAAACGCAGGAGGCGCGTTCAAAGCGCCACCCGCACATTTCTTTTTCTGTCTCTTGGACGGAGCACAAGAAAACCACAAACAACCTGCCTGATCATAAATCTAACTAAAACTGTGTTCTAACAAATGTTAGCTTTCCCTCTTTCTATTTCACTGGCTTTGGTGGACAACATTTTAATCTTTTGGGACTTGAGTGGTCCTTGTTCATGATTCAAGTAATCCTACACTCTTCTTTTGAGTTGTTTGACTCTTTTGAGTTTGAGTTTTATGGAGAAACTATTAAAAAAAAATACTTTCCTTTGTTGGGCTTCTCATTGTGTCCCCACTGCATTCACTTAATTTGCATGTTTGTGCAAGTGAAAATCATCAGGTGTCCTGGCTCAGGGGTTCTATTTTCAGTTGATGGACTCCAGCTCAGGTGTCTGCAAGTTGCACTTTCTGAAGAAAAGCTTCTGCACACGCAGCGATTCCTGCTGCTCTCCACAGATTCAGGAGCTGCAGGCAGCGGGAAACGACACTCGCAGAACAGGAAACATTTCAGAAACAGTCAGAGAAAAACAAAACCCCAGCTCACCTTTTTGATCACCAGAGAACCGGTCAAACCAGAGGATTTCTGGTGACGCTAGCAGCAGGGTTGCAGAACGTCTCTGCAGGTCTGTCACTTCAGTCCTGACTGAAACATCTCAGCATCCGTCAGATAACTGCCCTGAATTGTTGTGCAGAGATTCACATCCTCCTCAGGATGGACTTTCGTCTCATCTAAGAGTAAAATTGAGTTGTAGATACATGCAAACAATAATTTTCAAAGTTATTATGTAT
This sequence comes from Karalla daura, assembly GCA_029224185.1. Taxonomy (NCBI): domain Eukaryota; kingdom Metazoa; phylum Chordata; class Actinopteri; order Chaetodontiformes; family Leiognathidae; genus Karalla; species Karalla daura. The sequence goes on from CM055201.1 coordinate 6,758,367, forward strand.
TAGAGGCTCTTTCTCAGCCTTTTTTGCAAACAAATGAGGATCAAATCAGCATCAAACGTATGAATGTCCCCAGTTTGACTGAAGGCTTTCCTGTGTGGAGTTTTCATGTTCTTACCGTGTCTGCGTGGGTGTGGTTTTCCCCACATTCCAAAGACATGCATGTTTAGATTGATTAGAGACTCTAAAATGCCCCTAGCTGTATATGAAAGAGAAAGCGTGAATAGATGGATGAATGGATCACCATGTCAAAATTTATTGCAGTTGATTTGATTTCTGTGAAAGCGGTTCGGGTGGAATAGGCTGAGGTGCTGATGGATTTGTCAGAGATGTAGATCAGGATGTCGTTAGCATAGCGATGGACCTGGAGGCCATGGCGGCGGATGATGTTTCTGAGGATGAGGACACAGAGGATGAACTGAAGGGGACAAAGCAGGAAGCCCTGGGGCACACCTTGGGTCGGAGCAATTGCTGATGGGGACGTATCGATGCCTGTTTTGTTTCAGTGAAATTATTTTAACCTGAACAGGGCAGGGCCAGTGAAGTGCAGGGAGCAGGAGGGAACGGTGTGGTTTATGACTTTGAAAGCTACAGTGAGGTCGAAGAATATGAATCCTACTGTATCCTGTGTCTCCATTTCAAGTCAGCTGAAGTGAATCCACCATTAAATTGCATTACATCCTCTGTAATGTGCACAGATCTCAGGTGTCAACTGTAGTCCTGCCCATTACCAGTGCTCTGGAGAAATGTTATAATCAACTTTTGCTTATTTCACCTGCGCAAGCGTTTCTCCTCCGCATGCCTGCAACTCCTTATTTATGTATGGCATCAGCGGCATCAACCCCCACATTATAGAAACGCCTAATAGACAGTGCTTGAAACTTCCCCTGTACTCCTATTCCCACTTAAATGTTTTTGTCAGCGACGTTTTTTGTTTCAATAAAAGACATTTAAAACAATGTAAATAACATGACAACATGAACTTAATGTAGTGTTGCATTTCATTCATGGATATGTAGTTTATTACTGCATTCAGTTTTTGTCTCTGATGCATTAATGTAGCATTTTAACATTGTGTCGCTAGACCTGGAACTAGTATTGTTTTGTTTTCATTCAGTCTGCATATTCCAAAAAATGCTAGACCAACTATTTGGTAAAGCAACTCTTAAGTCTTAAAATAGGCCTCAAAATCCTCATTTTATCGAAACAGACTTTGGTGCCGTCAGACTAATTATACATGTATTTAACGTCAAGCAGATTGACACTCTCTAAATAATGAGAGTAAGATTAAGGTTAAAACCACTGGAAATTACCTCAGTCATGCAATAAGATTTAGATTAGAAGTCAAAATTAGAAGGCAAAAGCTCCTGAAATGTTGTGGATAACTATTAAGTGACTTCAAATGGAAATAGTTAAGTCAAGTACCTAAAAAATTTACTCACCGAGCTTGACTTGATGTACGCAGATATTTTCCAAGTCTTAATTGATATACGTGGATTCAGATTCTCATAAGGCTTTTCGTGTCTGTCTTGCCTTGACTCTGTGTCTCCACTTGGGGGCAGCACACACTGCCCTCAAGCCTTGCACAGCAGGTCAAAGTAATCTTGTTGGTTCAAGGACAAAATAACCATTTGAAGGACAAAACTGATAGGGAGACAAACTGTGACATTTTTGCTTAAATACAGCATTAATTAACAGCATCATTAATTCCCACATTATTTTATAATATATATTTTTGTGGTTTCCTTCATCATAAATGTCTATGAGTTATTTTTTGCCATGACTATGACACACTCACATTTCCTGAAATTGCAACACAACAGGAGGCTTTGATTGCAGTGCCTCTTTCCAGTCTGACCTTACACCTCCAGTAGTTTCAGTCTTAATTTAGACACAGAGAACAATGAAAGGACTGCCAGGGACTGGAGAGAGAAAGAGAGAGAGAGAGAGAGAGAGTCACTTTTTAAGCTCAAGTGAACATATTTTAATGTTGCAAAACATTTCCCATGCAGTGACACTCCGGACCAGATCTGTGAGTGTCTTTGAGTCTGATTCACTTTTGCGTTTGTGAAACGATGCAGCTCCGGAGCAGATCTCACTGCTGCGAGCTGCGCTTAAACATCTGGGAGTGTCGACACAAAGGGGACACCTTTGATTCTCTCGCTGCAGAGGCAGGTGACATCTATCGCAACAACCAGCCTCGCTTTATTTTGATGCCATGTCAGTAACAGTTGTAGACAGAATATGATCTCAAACCATGAGTAATCTTGCAAAAGCTTCGAGAGCACAATTGTGTCGAATCGATTTAAGGATGTGAAGTAATAGTCCTAATCTGACTCTTAGAGATGTTGTTTCGCTGTACAATGGTTTACATTTAATCTGTGAACAATTTCACCTCTGACACTTGACCTGGCTCTGGTCTCTTACCTACATCATGTCCTTGTTTCCAATTCCTTTCAGTTTCTTTTTCGGTTTCCTTTTTTTTCTGTCACCCACTCACTACTGGCCTCCCTGTGGCCCAAGGCCATCAGTCTCCTGTCACACCTTACCTTTTATTTCTTCACCCGCTCTCAGCTTTCTGACTCTGTTCTTTCCATTGATGTCTCTCCATTTCACAGCCAGACCTTTTACCTGCTGCCCTGCCCTGCACTCCGCTCTCTGGCTCGCTGGATGAAGCCGTTGCTTTTGCCACAACACACAGAGTTACGGTGCTGAAAGAGCTTCAGCAGCTCCTGCAATTATTTTTTATTATTATTTACTTTAGAAGCATACTTAGACAAAAGATTTTTCACTTTCACAATTGATTGAAATTTCTCATTAATTTATTATCATTCAGCGCAAACTTGATATAAGGAGACGGCACAGAGCAACCCTTTTCCCTGCGTTTGCATTTTCACCTGTTCTCCTGCTCCCTCCGATAACACCCGCCCTCCCATTTCCTGCACTCACATCTTTTATCAATTTCCTCTGCAGGTCAAAGATCATGTTTGTGGAATTATTACGTCCATGCTGCAAAAGAATCCTAAATCCCTCAATAAATATAAATACAGACTTAAGACCCTTCTGATAAACAAAGCTGCCTAAGCCAACCACAAACAAACTTCTGCACGCAGACTTTTTACTTTTTCCAGCTGGGGTGACATTGTTTAACCACTTTTGTCCAGACCAAAATATATGGAAGGGACTCAAGGTTGCACAGGCAAAGAATGAGTGCTCATGACTGTGGTCATTCCCTGACTTTTCATCAACACATTGACATTTTTATTTATTTATTTCTTTAATATTTGAACTATACCTTCGCCCTCCACCAGAGCCCTTGTGACCTTGTGAAGGTGCAAAACAGGTACAAAGATAATGTATATGTCCCTCACAGGAAACTATGCAATGGCTTTGGCGATCTGCAACAGTGTCTTTTCATCTGTAGTTTTGTTTAACAATAAAAGTGAATGTAAATGACTTATGTCTAACTGCGCATAATAAATGCTGCTGCTACCTCTGGAATGTGGAGCGATGTTTACTCTTCTCTGTTCTCTGTCTGTATCGGTCTCTGTTGTGATGTAGCTTGAGTGTTTCTTCTCCTATGTAAGTCACTTTGGATCAAAGCGTCCGCTAAATGACAAGATTAAAAATGCAAATTTAGAACTCATCTCAAAGCCACCCGTGCATCCTTACAGAACTACCATTGTTACCTTTTATCTTTTAATCTTTTATCTCTTAATTTGGGCAACATCTTCTCCATGTCCTGTTATTTTAAAATATCCTTTCTTTTCACGCCTTCAGCACATATGCCTTTAGTCCCTGTTAGCCGCTTTTGTGCTCGTTTGTTATAAGTTTTCCTCGTGCGGCTGACTAAACATCACCAAACTCACCGCCCCTGCAGCAGGAGGAGATCAAGCTCCGGATTGCAGCCAAGAGCCGCTGGTGTTTCTGGGACTCCCTCATCTTCATAATCCTCACAGTCTGAATGAATTGCTTTGTGATCCTCCTGTTGTGATCTTGAGTGTTGTCACCTGTTTGTACTTCTGCTCTGTCTCAGCGGTGATGTTGATGTTTCCCCCGAAAATAGCTTTGCGCAATACTATAGATTTTGTCAGGTGCTGCTCAGGCAAACGTGATTGAAGCTTGAACAGGGCTGGCCAATGTTAGAAGGCAGAAAAGAGTGGGGGGAGCAGATGCAGTGAAAAGTGTCCACTCAGGTGAGTCCGTGACATGCTTTATTAATTGAATATGATTAAACAGCCCAATCAAACAGCTGGGGTTGCTCACTCCCAGCACTAAAAGCGTCTTGTCGTGCCGCTCGGCATCTCATGCAGACGCATCTTCGGTATCCAAACGAGAATGGCTTTTAAAACCTCATCATCTGCTGCCATATTAGCCACTGATTGCATCTGCTCCACCTCAGTGCGGCCTGATTTAAAGAGCAATAAGGCCCCTGCAGTAGTGGAGGGTAGTAGAAGTGGAGGACTTTTCACCCAGGGGAATTGAAGTTTGAGTCTTGTGTGAATCTTCTCTTTCGTGAAGCCGACCTAGAGGTGAGAGGTTCAGCCCTTATTCAGAAGGATAACCACATGCTAAACAAAAGTTTTTTGTTTTTCAATAGTCTCTTCCGTTTTAAGTTATCGCAATCAGTAATGCTCTCAACATGTAAATGCTCCATAGCTTCTATATCAGCACCAGAGAAGGATAAACATTCAACCACGTCTTCTTTAATTGAGGACCATGATATTTCTGTTTGCTTGATTTTATTCGTTCCGCTTTCGAGAATTAAACAAGCATGCTAATATTTTTTACGGATTTGTGAGTATGTGAGGGACCCTTAATGCAGGCTCCCATAAAACTGTTACTCTTACTGCCTATTTCGCTTTAAAAATATCAAAATCTGCACTGTACATGTAATACATTTTTTCCATCATGCTCTTAGAATCTTTCACTGGTGTTTTATTTTTATTTTTTTGCAAACTCCCGGCTGCTGTCTCCTGCCATCTGGCCACTCTCCCACACAGTCCAGATTTGTGAAGTGCTGCACTGACTGTTGTCCTTCCAGACGATTCTCATGTAGCAGCCGAGGAACGCTGTGGTTCGCCCAGGCATCTCCCTGGATCTTTGTCACCTGCACAACTGGAGTCCACTGTTGCCCATCGCTTGATTTGTGGTTGGCCATCGAGCGCAGGGAGGGAAACTGAAAATCTGCTTTCACAGTCAACAGCTTCTTATTGTGGCAAGATGAAACAGAGAAAGTAAAACACACAGAGTACAGACACAGGATGTGTCTCATGCGGCGTCTTGGGACAAGTTGACTGATGCGGGATGCTGTTCTGTCTCCTTTTCGTGCAGCACTTCTGCATATTGGAGCCAGCGAGTTATTCCTGAGGAGCTCCTTGTCACGCTCTGTGTTTAACTGATGGAACGTGTCATCAAGTGTGCGCTGATAGACAGCGGTAATCCATTCGAGAGCTGCAGGGAGCTAAGTCCACATGCTTTTCTGATTTCCTGAGCTTTTTGTGACAGCGTCATGAATATTTGCCTGTACTGACACCCTTCACTGCTGTAACTTTTATTTCTTCTTTGTTTTATTCATTTCGAATGTTTCCTGACTCTCATTAAATTCTAAAGATCCCACAGGGTGTGTCGCTTTTAAACACGATACTTCACCGACGGCAGATTGGCAATTACTACAGTATTTTCCGCTAATAATCCGGGCTGCTTTTCATCCCCATTGTCTCATCTTTGATCATTGAAACATCTGTTATATGAACGCTCATTTATTGAATCCCTCGCTTTGACATGGACTTCAAGGACTACACAGGATTTTCTCAAACACCTGGAAAAACAGGAATACGGTGGTCCACTTTGTGAGCAGGTAATCGCTCATTAAAATTCTCTTTTTCTATTACAATGTCCATGCATCCCAAAGTCAGACATGATAAAACTTCATAGGAAACATAATCAAATCTGCCTGGTTGGTCGGTCACTAATTAGGAAAGTATGAAGGCATTAAGGTTGGTGGGAGGGAAGGAAGGAACTTTATTGATCCCTTTGATCAATGAAATCCTCATTCATTCAGGTCATCGTAATCCAAGGGGTTGTAGACTCGTAGCGACTGGACTCTCATCCCAGAGGCCTCTTCAGTTGTGACTGGCTGGTGTGAAAGCCCACAATTTCACCTCCATTAAGTCATCAGCACCTGGCTGTCGATTAGAGTCATTAGAGCCACATACGGCTGTGAGAAAGGTCTATTACACTCTCGGAGCAATGACCAAAATAAACTGGTGCCTGAAAAAAAAATTCTGACAGCATCACAAAAACTCAAAGCTGTGCTCACAGTCGCCGCCATTGTCCCCACAGTGTAAAAACTGTGTGAACGCAACAAGGGTCGACATTTTCAGGTGAGTGGCAGCTGCTCGTCCAGCTGTCTGCCCTCATTCCCACCAGTTCACGACACGCAGTTTTGGAAGCGCCTTCTGGTGGCAGATAAATGCAATATGTGTGTGTTTGCCAGCACAGAAAGGCATTTACACACAATTAAAAAAAACAGATGAAACAAGCTTAAGGTCAAAAAATCAGCTTCCAAACTATTATCGTCCCATGTTGTGTCATATGTTATCATCGTCATCCAATAATTCGAGAGGGAGAGACAAGCCGCACCTGTGATATGATGAGTGGTACCTGAGGTGGAAAAGTAAACAAAAGCAACAATAACAGACTTCCGAGGTTGCAGCATGTACTCTGTTTATGATGTATAGCATCTCACTTACCTGTTTTTGAGGAAAGGCCTCTGTTAACGCAATTGCTTCACCGAATAAAGCTGCGCATATGCCAAGGTAAGTGACAAAGGACGCTGTCTTCATTATTGTGCTTTTAAACTATCGATTTGATCTATTCCTTATCTTACATCCTACACGCTGCATTGCAGCTCTAATAACATTTGGCTGTGCTCGAGCTCTCCTGTCCTCAGGGAACCTCTTGGCACAAGCTCATCAATATCGTGGTCTGTTGGCAGACTCCAACAAAGAAAAAAAAAAAGAAAAACAACAGCAACAGAGGAGACACGCGCAGGGTGTGGTGCACATCACTCACCTTTGGACAGTCACTATGCTGTTACGTAGCACCGCTTTCAAGGTCAAAGAGTCAAGAACATGAGTGTGAATATACAGTAAAATACTCGATTACACGTAGAAATGCAGCTCCTGTCCGCACAATATTGGATAAAACAGAATTAAAAATAATGCAGACATAGAATATGTGTGTAAGTGTGTAGCTGTGTCCACTAATGTCACCAGAGATTAATGCACATTTATTGAATAAAACCATTGCCTGGGTTTTAGCTAAAAATCCATATTAATGTAATTACATAAAGAGAAATTTGCAGATTATCTGCAATCAATCATGCTACAAGATTACAGATGCATCAACCCTGATAACATTAAAGGAATACTCTGTTACAGTTTTTGGAAATACACTTGTCTGCCGTCTTAAACAGATTTACACAAGAGGCTCAATAACAATTTCATCTCTGAGCATCCAGTGCAGACATGTTGTGTCTGGCTTCGCTTTGCACAGAGAGACGCTAGGAAGCAGCAATAGCCTAGAGTGTAACACAGCGGCCTCGGTGGCTGTACATAAAACACTGTTTCACAGAATTATTATTACCTATATCAGGACGGGCGTGTTAAGAAAAACAAGCCGCGCTTCCTGTTGGCTCCTCTGTGCCGCTGCTCCCTGGCAGGGGAAGCAGAGGTCATGTGCTCCAGCACTGTCTCATCATCAGTGGCAGCGGTACAGGGTATGATGGCATGGCAGACCTGGTCACAGATGGCACACTTAGGCACCCCAGAGGCGGCCTGCTGACAAGACACACACGTTACACAAGAATCACTGTTATCCTCTGCTTCCGCCTCAAACCCTGCGACCAAACACTTCCGCCACGTCCTCGTCAGTGATGTGTGTCTCACAGATCTGGCAACCGTCCTTCTATACCTGAAACACCTCGCTCAATGTTTTTAGTGGTCTGTTTTTAGTGGTCGTTTTTAGCATCACGCTCCTGAATCGGTCTAGTTTTTAATGTCTAGGGTCATTCTGCAATATCCAACATGGAAAACTTAAGGATGATAGCCTCACCACAGCTCATTCACAGACAAATGTCAAATTTGTTTATCGCGCTCCTGGATCTTCTTCAGTATCTGACTTGACTCAAACATAGAAGGCTGGATGTGTACGTGCTCCAAAACTGTGAAACTTACCATTTAGTTGAAAAGTTGCTCATCTTTGTTGTTTAGCAAGGAAGGTAAATTCACGTGATCATTCATGTGAGTGGCAGGCATAATAGTGTGTAGCCCTTGTGTGGATGTCACAGAAACATTAAAGGAGGCCAGGTCTGTGCTTAAACAGACTACAATACTCCATGCTACACAGCAAAAATAGGATCGTGAAGGGGCTTGTAAAACAGCCTCCAAGGCATTTCTGATGAAACCGATGTTCCATGGCTCCTTTGTTAAAACCAGATAACAAGCATGAATACTCAATTCAACCAATCTAGGTCACCTTTAAGTTTGTTTTTAATGGCACAAAACAGTCGTATTGGTATTCCTTCATGACCTGAAGATATAAAAAACTATGACCATTTCCGTAGAAGAGAGCGAAAACATTGCTAATCACAATCCAGATTTGTGCAAAGTATAAAAATGCCTATAACCTTTTGTGCAACAGATAATTGCACTTTGTGGTGTTGGCACTGAGTCTCTGTTCCTGGGTCTGCAGGGAGATTGTGAACAGCCTCACTTTCTTGCTCTTTCTAAATTGACCCTATTGACTCCATCTCTATTTCTTTCTTGTGATAAAGTGCTTTTGGCAGATCTCATTAAAGCCAGACATTACATCTAAAAGAGGCTCATAGTCGATCTCCCCAAGGCCTTGAATCTCTTCTCCTCCTACATCGAAAAGTTCTCAAATCAATCAGAAATTTGAAAACGAAAAAGCTGCTGTTCCTTGTCCTGGCCGTCTTCAGACATCTTGCGGCTTGATGATAGTCTAAAATACAGAGTAAGTAAATAAAAGTCAGAACTTTGTATGTAACTTCTTTGGTTTTGGATTTTCTTTATTCAGAGTATGACTGTGGATCGAAATGTCAGGGTGTCCAACCACTTTTGTTCGTTCTGATTTATTTAGCAACTTTTGGATGGATTACAGTGACATTTCATTGCATTCATGGTGCCCAGAGGGTGTATCCTTAGACTCCTACAATCTCCTGACTTTTCTTCTTGCTCCATCTGTAGGTCAAATTGTTATGTATTCAAACGTCCATACAAACATATGTAGAGATGATTAATCCTGCACCACCATTTCTTCAGGAAACTTTTCACAAAATGTTCACTTTCTCTAATCAGGGAAGTTGAATTGACAGACCAGCTCTGCTGCCTGGTGGCGTCTGGGGTTAAGGGCTTGACTCAGTGAGGTGGGGACAAGAAGCCAGATTTATCCTGCACACCTTCTAGTCACAAGCAGCCACTCTGACCTTTAGCTGCCCCTGGTTTATTTATGGTCAGGACTAAAATGTCACCTACTGTCATGGAATTTTCCACTCCCATACATATCCCTCTCAGGATGAAATGTTGTCGATTTCTTAACTTGCCATCATCATCGTCAGGTCAAAATTGTTGTATTGCTAGTATGGCTACAGACCCCCTCCAGACCCCCAATGACCCGCTTCTGTGGCATTTCTTATACACTCTGATGATTTTTAATTCCAACTTTTAGCTTGAACGTATTGTGCACTTGTGAGGGTGCATAAACATGGCTAACCTTTGGGTAAGTTTCCATATTTTGGAAAAAGCTTCCCCCCCCCATCAGTATACAGTAAATATGCGTCTGAAGCCTTCAGTCGAATGCTCAGACGTGTGACAGTAGCTGACACGGTGCTCTGCCATCCATGAAGAGACTGCAGGAGTGGGATAGCTGCGGCGAGGAGTGTTTGAAAAAGACACGCAAGAACAGAGGGTGCAAAAGAGGTGGAAATATACTTCCTAACAGAGTGTATGAAAACTGAGCAACTCGGGGACGCTTTCCTGAGAAGTTGAAAAAAGCGTACCCAGATTCTCAAGATATCACAGACAGAGAAAAATACTTTTTTTTTTTCCTGGGAGAAAAAGTGTGTGTGTGTGTGTGTGTGTGTGTGTGTGTGTGTGTGTGTGTGTGTGTGTGTGTGTGTGTGTGTGCTAAGTGTGCTGTAAACCCTGTGAATGTGAATACTTCATACTTCCACAAAGTAAAAATAGAGTAAAACAAAGTGTGAAAATGCACATTAAAGTGCAAAGCGAGCAGCAGTGATGAATGTGTTCATTTAATTACCTCTTACAGTAGGGTATGAAGACATGCTGCTCTATATGGCTGTATACAGTAATCCAGGGCAGCCACTTACCAAAACATTTCTCAGATTGTGCTGTCACTTGCCGTGCGGGAGGATGTTGTTCGTGAGCTGTGCCAAACCTCTCAGTCTTCAGGTGACTTACACTGCAGGCGTGTCACCGCTGGAGAGTGTTTACACTGCAGAGTCATGCATTTCATAAATGTCAGCGCCGCTTTGTCGATGAACCCGGCTTCCTCGCCTTGTGTCACTTAGCTGCCAAGTATTCCACATCTGATTTTTTTTTTTTTTTTTTTTACTCCTGCTCCAATTTCTCTTGACCTCCATGTTACAGAGTGGTGTGCCTCGCTCAGATCTCATTTTTAATCATTTCACTTGGACAGGCTGAAATCAGAGGAGCCGTCCTGTGAATTCCCCCTTGCTGCTTGGATTGAATAACTGTCACAGTGTTTATCCATGGTCTCGTTTGGTCCCATGTTTTTTTTTTGCACACTTCATACAAACTGTTGTCTAGACTGAATATTTGCTTCTAAGGTGGTCCTGTGAAAGTGTTTTCTCTCAGTCTCTCTCAGTCCTTGTGACAGGTAGTGCTTTACATCCATATTTGTTTTTAGACAAAGCCATCTGGAAGTGTGTGGACTCTGCTGTTTCCTGTGACTGTGAGGAATGACAGTTGGGTCCCCCGTGTTTGCAAATGGCTTAAGTTTCCTTAACTGAATAAAAGTGTCCAAGTGTCTAGCGTGCAGATGAATGCACCTGTGTTGCCCATGGTTCTGGAAAAAAAGACACCAGATGTATCAATGATGAGCATGCAAAAATATTCACACCCAACTTTCCACGCAGACCGATATTTACTTGATTCAATTTGAATGATTTATCCTCTCATCACACCGTGGAGTTCAGAACTACACTCCGCTTTCGATCCATTGATTTATTTGGATGTACAAACATTTGTTAGCAACTTACTTTGATGAATAAATTTGACCTATTGCTGAGTGTGACAAATCTGCCAAACAATGGTGCTGCTTTAGTGTAATTAAAGATTTGCAGTGCCACTATTAAATCCTTTTATTTAACATTTATATTTAACATATTTATCATCAGACGAGTAAAACTGTAGAGCTTAACTGTCTTTGTTATGTTATTATACATTTTTTGCCCATCTCCTTTCTCATATAACAGACTTAGGCCTGCATTGTACATTTTCAGTTCAAATTGAATTATCTAAGCCATTCATTATGCCCTAAATGCAGACCACAATGTGAGTGTTATGTCAGAGAAGATGGGATCTATGAGATAGGATTATCTGCATCGTGCCTGCCTACTTTGCCAACCACTTGTTATTGAGAGGTGAACTGTTTGATGTGGAGACCCTCGAGGCTAAGGAAGGAGAGCTTTGGCAATTCCTGAACTGGGAGTCTGAGCCTCCAGTCACCGTGGCCCCTCTGGCTCCGTGCAGTTGAAAATGGCAACACGAGGATCGGCTCAACAGAGAAGAAGATATCTTCAGAGGCGTCACACAGGAAGCAAATAAATGAGTGGAAATAAACACCAAAATTTTGTTGCTGTGGTTGTGACTAAGCAAATTAAAGTAAAAGTCCTGTATTCACTGTAAATGTTGCATTAGGTGAGCGAACTCTTTAAGTCGGCTCCAGTACCTGAGTCATTGCAGCATCATCAGATTTAAAAATACTAATTATTTGTGATCTCTTTGTACAATTTTGGAGGATTTATTGAGAGAAAATGCTATTCTGCAGAAATGCCATATGTAGAGCACTTGAGTACAAGTGCTGAGTTATTTTCTGACATCGAAGAAAGTAAAATTTCACTTATTTTGCAGCCGTTAGTTGTTATTGATTGTCTGGAACAAGTTGTTGCTCTTTGGAAGGATTGTGTAGGAGGTCGTTTAGTTGGTGAGAATATCTCCATTCTCATTTTGGTTTTAAGCTCCACTATGTAATGAGTCACTGGAATCGATACTGTAAGTCAGGAGGATAAACTGTAAGCTCAGGCCAGTTTTTGAGACATGCATTTGCTCTTTCACCATCAATACGGATCTGTAACTGTATTAAAATGCACATTTAGAGTGCATATGAAAATGTGAGAGTTTAAAATTAAATTAATTCTACAAGTACTTGGTTTGTAGCACGCTCCATTTGGTATGTACGTATAGTCATTCAGACTATGCATAACACTGATTGTACAAACAGTGTTACACATAGTCTGTCATTTTACATTGATATGCAAAAGGCCTGCTATTCTTACTGTAGTACGGGAATATTGTCTTCATGTAAACTCTCAGTATCTTAATATCTAAGAAGTTTGATGAACTGAACTTCTCAGACGGCTTCAGAAGAGACTTCATTTGCCACCTGAAAGCATACTGACACATCTAAAAAACATTACAAAAGTCCCCAAATTACCAAGTAAGGCAGAAAAAACACCAATCTCAAGGCACACGCACACACTCTATCTGTGACAGTAATCTTTAAAAATTCAAAGACATTGGATGGAGACAAAGGCCACATCACCCATCTTATTGTCAAGCAAATTTGAAGCAAACCTCTGAAAAGTCTCCGAAAAGGAGAATGTGAATTAGTCGTGTTCCCATCAACGAGACAAGGGCAGATAAACTTGGTTTTGCAAAGATCAGCTTCAACAGAAGATGGCAGTATAAGCTATATATGCTATGGCGCAATGAAATAAGTTCAAGAAGAAGAAGTAGCTAACTGGTATGAAATAAAGACAATAATATAGGCACTAATTGTACTAACTGCAATAAACCATTAACGAGATAAAGGAATAATTCAACTCAGCATATATGACAGAACTATATAAGTCTTCAAAAAAAGCTAAAAGAAAAACATTTTGAATGTTTCCAATGTGACACATGCAAAACAACTGATGGAAACACGCTGAGGTGATGCAGAAGATTAATGGTGAGCCTCACAGGATGAAGGTCCCGGGTTTGACTCCAGGTCAGACTGATAGCCTTTCTGTGTGGAGTCTTCATATTCTCTCTTTGTGCCTGCATGTGGTTTCCTCCAGTTTCAATCCAAAAACATGCATCTAGGTCGACTAGAGACGAATGGATGGAAAAAAACAAAAACGCAGCGTAATACAGCAAAATCAGTGAAAATCGATGCAGATGTTCCCACCAACTCATGTTTAAACACTGCTCGAAGTGTGAGCTCCAAGCCACAGTCGTCTGCTGTACATCTACAGGAGCAGCAGAGAGGGCAGATATGGCAGTCCTTTGCTGTTTTTACACCAGCTCTGATATGAGCCCCACTGGTACGCCTGAGCCTGACAGCTTAGTGAATTGACAAAGATTTCTGTTTTTTTTTTATGCCTGAAGCACAAGAGTTTTGAGGGTTACATACTGCACAGCGGGAGCCATTTCTCAGACATATGCCAACATGTTTGAAATATGGAGCAGTTGTACTTCAGAACAGCATTTGATGGTGAGGGGACAGTGTGAGCAATGGGAGACAGTCGCACTAAAGCCCGCTGTAAGCACTCCGCTCTTGCTTATTCGACAAACACACGTCAGACTTTGCAAACACACAACCTTGACCTTGTCGTTGCCAGCAGGATGCAGTAAATATGCTACGTTGGCTCTCTCAAACAGAGGCATTGCAAACTTGACCATATCTGGACATCTCCCAGGCCAAGCAGATAACACAAGTGTCCTCGTCAGGTGAGGTTAGCCTACCGACTTTCTTATGTTGTGTGTTATGTTACATCAGCACGGGTGTTATTCCCATCTGAGGTGGTGTAATGATAAAGCAGGTTATTGTCAAGAAAATTCACGGTGGGGGAGAAAGCAAATGGGTGATGATGATATTGATTACACCTAGACAGAGCGCACCTCCTACAGGCTCTGCCCAGGGGCCCAGGCGAACAGCTTTCTCTCTGCAGGTGAGAATGCGTCAGATGCAGACAATCTGTTATATGCTACCTGTGTGAACAGGCAGCTCTGGATGAAGCCTGCTTCTGATTTTATGGTAATTTACTGACTGTGAATAATTCTCTATCAATACTCAATAGTGCTACTATTTCTGTCATGCCACAGAACGTTTAGAATTAGGAGCCATTGGAAGCGAATGTAGAAATGTCTACTTTATGATAAACACCTTAACCTCTATGGGTATTTATTTCCAAGTACTTTCTATTATTTCTCAATGTTCTCAGTTATTTGATTCAAAGAATCATTTACTCCCTTTTGCCCTAAATAGTAGGTACCTACATATCTTTCAGCTAACCAACCTACACAGGTAGCTACATAAGTAGATAGCCAGGTAAATGGGTAGGTTGGTTGCTAGACAGGTTAGTAGGTAAGAAAGTAGGTAACTTGGAAAGTAGGTGGGAAAGTATACAGGAAGGTAGATAGCTGTAGTAGTAGTTAGGGAGGTAGGTAACTAGGTAAGTAGGTAGCTAGCAAGCTAGCTAGATAAAGAGGTAGCAAGGTAGGTATCTAGCTAGGTATGTAGGTAGGTAAGTAAAGTTATCTAGGTAAGTAGGTAGGAAGGTATGAAGTCAGCTAGCTAAGTAGGTACAGTGGTTTGGTAGGAAGGTACATAGTCAGCTAAGTAGGTAGGTAGGTTGGTTGGTAAATAGGTAGGTAAATCGGGGTAGGTATGTAGGAAGAAGGGTTAATAAGTACTGTAGGTCGGAAGGTAGCTAGGTTGAGGGACGGTATGAGTGCTTACAGTGCAATAAGAGGCGATAGTTGGGGTTGGCGTGCAGCAGGTAGGAAAGTAGGTAGGTAGCTAGGTAGGTAAGGAGGTAGGAATGTACCGTACAGTAGGTAGCTAGTTAAATTGATAGGTAAGAACGCACTTTATCGAACTAACATGGGTCGAACAAGGGTAGCAAAATTATCCATAAATGAATATCAGTGCAAGAATACCAAGTATGCAGGGTCTATCAGTGCAAAGCTGCAGGCAATAAAAATGTATCAGCAGTAGTGTTGGATGAGTTATGTGAGCAGGTAATAAGAAAAAAACTAATTGTTCGGTTCTGTTCAGTGCATATAAATACACATGAAACAAGCATGTGAAATTAGCAGCGGTAGTAGACTACTGCTGTTGAATGTGTTTCTGTTTGAAGGTGTACTTTGATGACGCTCAGCTTGCAGCAATATTATTTAAAATAAACTTTTTCTAAGAAGCTACAAGGAAAAGTTCAATCTAATTTCTTGACCTTCAGTTATTTGTATTCAGGATGCTGGATCTTGTACCAAGATGCTTACTTACCCGTGCTTTCCCTGGACTTAAGTGTATTCTTGAGGGAGGGGTGTGCTCGGGGCTTGAGCCTCAGCTCTTTTTCATGTCTGCCAACACTGCTATGTGTCTTAACAGATTTCTTGAGCTCAGCCTCGGGCTAGATACGTTAGGTAGACACCTAATCAAGATGAGTGACAGGAAATTGACCAACTAACCAAGGAGCATGATGGGTCTACATTGCTTACTAGTATGCAGCTGAATCAGTATGTGGGTTAAATTTCAACTTTGCAATTGACATTACTATTCATGCAAGTCCTCAGTAAAGTCACCTCTATCATGTCTGCAAGCTTGCTTGTGGGTTCATATGTGACAAATCCTGGCTGATGAAAATACTGCTTCACACACAAGTGGCTTTCAAACCTTCTTCACACCAACTGTTGCATCCGCATATTAGGCTGTGGCCTTGCGATACATAAATTATTCATCCATATTAATGCGGTTTTATTCAGTGATTTTCACAGGGACATCACTGCACCCTGCTGCACCACTTTGGTGCTAACAGGTGGAGTGTTAATTATAGTTTTATAATAAACTTGCCATCATTTTGACATGCATTTTTATTTTCATGCTTGCTTAATACTAGTGAAATGGATCTTGACCATTAACTTGTTAGTTTGTATTCACCTGTTTTCAGATAGATACAATCTGGAAACTGTTATGGTGTTTTAAAGGTCTTCATGCTTTGTCCAGATCTCACATACAATTGGCTGAAAGTAGTTTTCTCCACAGGTTGCCCTCAGCTTTGGACTCAAAGTAGAACCGCTGCTGTCTTTTGGGGATTGTATCAGGACAATTTCATGGCCTTTATAATGATATTGATTATTACAGGCAGCTGTGATGTCACTGCCAGAGTCTTGATGAGGTGAAGGGCAGGTTTGGTCAGTCCTGTGTCCATCAAGAGTAAAGAGCGACGTAGGTGTAGGCTGCTGCACTCAAGCAGGAGTGAACAACTGTTGCCCGCCTGCCTGGAAGAACTATCTATGCATAAGAAATGACTTGCCGTTGGTTACACCTGTCGGTGTATAGTGCGGGGATTATGCGATGGTATCCATGCTACCCTCTGCAAAAATACCAGAGGAGCTCTGTCAAGTCTGCTCCAGTGGGATTTGTATCACAAAGGTTTCCTGTACCTCTGACTACATGTATTTTTATGAAAGATGATGAAACACGAGATCAGCGCCAGTGAAACCCCTGAGAAACACATGACCCGAGAAGAGAAATCAGGTCACGTACAAAAGAAAAAAAGGTAGGGTTGTATAAAGTGTGACAGGCAGAGACCCATGGGCACAACATGGGGATGGTAACTGGCATGTGTTACATGCTGAAAACAAAGAATATCTGAGAAAGGGAATTTTAGGGCAATCAAGACATGGAAGCCTCGAGGACCCATGTGAAATCCACAGCCGGAAACAATCCAGACAGGAGGTGGTGGTGCAGCTGGGAAAACAGAGCGAGGATGAGGGGGACAAATAGAGACGTTTTCACCAAACTCTGAGTCACATTTAGGAGACCAACGACAAACGTATTCAGCGGCTGCTCTGCCACCCCTCAGATCTTAGACACACACACACACACACATACACACACGCACACACACATACACACACACACACAGACCAGGGTTGGCAGCTGCGACAGTCTACCTTTTACAAGTCAATTCAAGAGATCAGATGAAGTGCTGCAATCATGGTTTGACTCTGACAGCATGTTCTTGTTTCTGTTTAGGTTTACATCTGACCACATCGAAAGGCGCAAATGACGCCCACTCGCTCTCTCCACAAAGCTGAAAAAGATAACACATGTATTGAAATGTGTTTAACGCTCACAGTTTAGCTATTCAGAGGGGATGTTTGAGTTTTCTGTTGTTCAGAGGGTTTAGTCTCATTCATTTTTCATAAGTCTTCAGGTTCATCTCAAAGCACAATAGTTCAGCATTTGCCTCTGTTTAATTTAATTTCAGGTTGATGTGAATATTCATGTGCTACTGCAATCAACCCGAGTGAGGTATTCACAGTTTTGTCTGAAATGGATTCATCATTTGGCTGTAGCACTCATTGCATTATGAAACCCGACAATTTTGTTAAATTTCAGAACAGAGTATTTTATGCATAAAGCCACTAAATGGAACAGTGGGGTCCAAGTTCAATTACAATGCCCTTAATTAGCCGATTCCATCATTTGGACGCTGTAATCATCCAAGCTGAATCACATTTTCATTTGTCTCAAGGGTGATGTTTGCACTGACTGCTGCCAATCATTAATGCACAATATGCTGAAATAAACATTCTTTGGACTATGAGCACCGCCTCTTTTGATCCTCAATGAAATGTTTTTTTTAACCTCATTTCTCAATGTTCATAAGCTATTCCCTCCCAAGTCTCAGTTCTTAAGACCGTTCAGGCTCAGGAGGGATGAGCCCTTACACACAGAATGGCTAATACAGCGACTACCAGCTTAGCAATAGAGGAGTAACACCAGAATCCCTGTCTTGTCATTTCTCACTGGCTTAGTCCCCTGCTTTTATCTTTGATATAACACCATATCCTGGTGTAATGCAGCACTCATGTCTCTTTATCCTCTGTGTACCTGGGCTGACTCAACAATGGAAATGCTTGTCAGTGAGATGGTGCTGTGGTTTATCTAGGGTGGGCCTCCCAAACATATTTTTTTTCCATGGACTAGGGTTAATTACATCTACAGTGTACTTTAATATAGTTATGACAATCTCTATGACATTGTGGTATATATAATATGATAGAATCAGTGGGAGCGCCTTTACCTGGCAGCCGTAGTGCGTTAAGTATGTCCGATCTATTATGTAATCTTGTTTTGTTTGCTGATACTTAAGAAAAACACTGTTTCATAATTTTATGAAATTCAGAAATGTGAGATGCACACATTTTGAAGGCCATCATCTATCCATCTATCTATCTATCTGTCTGTCTGTCTGTCTGTCTGTGTCTGTCTGTCTGTCTGTCTGTCTGTCTGTCTGTCTGTCTGTCTGTCTGTCTATCTATCTATCTATCTATCTATCTATCTATCTATCTGTCTATCTGTCTATCTGTCTGTCTATTTTATGGGCCTCAGATACATTCTCTCCCAGTCAGGGGCCTTTTGTGGTACATAGCCATGCTCAAAATCTTTGAGAGCTGACAAGTCAGTTGGTATATATTTGTGTCATCCCTATATGTACGCCGTCCTATCCTTTTTCTGGTTTGGCCAAGAATTCGGCCCATGGCTTTAAGGCACATATGCATGAAATAGACAACAACAATCTTGTGAACTCTGACCTCTCCTTCACTAAGTGTTTTTGAACCAACATCGTCAATAGTTGTGTATAGCACATGGTAACTGTCACTGTCTCATAGGTGTCACCTGAGACGGCCCAGCTGATCCAATACCAAGATGATGATGTTGTGAGCAGACTGAGCAGAGTCGTCACCACAGTTGTCTCACTGCCTGCACTGATGTAGAATTTCTTTGAAAAAAAAAGAAAAAAGCTTTTGTTTTGCTGCATTCATCCTCTTCTGAAATGATCATCTTTAGAATCCCGCCTACGTCGAGGGAGATTCAATTTGCAGTGGAAAAAGAAAAAAAAAAAAGGGTACCTGGTACCAAAGAAGGCAAGAGAGCTGAGCTGTGCCAAGGAGCGGCTATGAAGAGTCAGAGATGAGAAAATATGGCCTCGGGGTCAGGCGCCCGGTCTTCTTTGTAACATCTAAAATGATTTTTCAGCAGCCCATCCCTTGTGCTGTATCTGTGAGCGTCATTTTCAGATATAAAAGCTCTTTGCAACTTTTATCAGAATAAAATTATTTATATTCTCTTGACAGGAAAGCAATTCTGTGTGATTGTCAGACAAATTGTTGGATTTCAAGCTGGAATAATCTGTTTGCAGTAATGAAGTATTCAACACCATCTTCAAAGTGAATGACACAGATCAAATTAATAACTTGGAGTATTGGCTCTCTTGTCCCAGCTGTTTTTTTTTCTTTCTGTCCACCCTGCAGGAAAAAAAAGCTGTTAACATGTAAAGTGATGGAATGAAAAAAGTACAAGCAAGAAGGCAAATAACAGTCATATTTACTGCAAGGTTTACACTCAGTGTAATAAAATGCTCATTTGGAATAACTGTAAATGTATTATTTTTTTTATAATTTATTATAACTCCAAACAAAAATAATTTCTACAAAAAATATTCAAATAATGTCATATAATAATGATACGTGGTTGATATCTTTTCACTCTCTTTTAAATTCTTCATAGGTTAAATTCTGTTAAATTCTGCTTCCTGAATACTGTGTGAAGATTAAATCTCGCTAAGTGTGGCAACAATCACTCATTCCTATAACAACCATTATAGTGACTATTTTTTTTTTATATAATTTGTAACCCCCTGGATATTATATAATATGTATAATCTCAGCGACTGTTAGTGGGCACATTAGATACAATGACTGAAGATATAATTTCAAAAAGAAATGCAGCGGAAATAGAATAAATGTCAAATCAAGTCTCATCTTTTGAGAAGAAATGAAACCTGGTTAATATACTATGTAGGCCTCAGCAGCAGAATCAAATGCGCACCTCGCCTCCTGACATGTCTCTTTGCTCTGACCACACGCGTTGGCAGTCAGTCTAACCGAAGCGAGATCCATAACTCAACAACAACAAGAAACAAAAAAAAAAAAACAGAAACAAAAAAAGGTCCTTGTGGTTACAACAGCCATTCCCTTTGAAGTGAAACAGTGGTGATTTCAGTGTTTTGTTTATGCTTTTTGGTTTGATGCACATTGCTCCAGCTCAGGAATAAAGGGAACAGTGGTTGGTATGATTTTTTTTTTCATCCCCCCCTCTTCAACTGCATCTTCTCTGAGGTCACCCAGTTTTGATTTCTGTCCTCACATCTGAGCACACACTCATGATAGTCCTGTGAGTTCTCTCTCTCTCTTTCTCTGTGTTTGTGTGTGTGTGTATGTGTGTTTGATAGGAGACTGGGGGCTAGTTAGAGTGGTGTGAGTGTGCGCGCCTTTTTAGCGAGTGCTGCAAGTGTGAGTTCTTCATCGGGGTCCATGAACTGCGACGTCCCCCCCCCCCCCGCCCCCCCTCACCCGCTCTGGGGTCACCCCTCGCCTCGCATACAGACACATATACACACACTCCTTGGTTCTGAGGGGTGTTTTTTTTTTTCGTGGCTCAGTGGGGAGTTAACGTGGCCAGCAGGAGAGCTAGCAGAGTGCAGAGCAGCAGGGTGGCCGTGGAGAGGTGCAGGGAAGAGGCGGCGTTGCAGTCCTTGCCCGCCTCGCAGCGGGACTGTTGGCACAGTACCCCCTTAAACTCCGGAGGACAGATGCACTTCTGGTTCTGGGCGCATGTTCCTCCATTCTGGCACAGGAGCATCTCCTCGTCGCAAACGTTTGCTGTGGGGAAAAGCAGAGGAGCAAGTGCAGGTGAGTGATGGAAGTGCACAGGTAAGGAGAATGAGAGAGAGAGGGAAGGAAGGAAGGAGAGGGGTAAGGAATAAAGAGGGCACAGCAAAGTGACAGAGTGACAGGCAGTAAAAGGATAGTGGGGGAGCAAAGTGCACAAAGCAGAAAGAAAGATGTATTGGCAAAGGGGAAGACAGGTGAGGGGAGATAAGGACGGCAATGTTAGAAAAAGCATGACGGGAAACCGATATGGATGTTGGAGAATTGAGGGCAAAAGGAACAAGGTAGAAAAGGAAGCAGAAGGAAGGAAAGAGGAAAGATAAATTCTCTCGTCTTTGCCTTAGGGACGACAACAGGTAACACCTGCATTATTTTTTGCAACCGCTTTCTATGTGTGTTTTTCTCGAGGCCGCAAAAAATTCTCAGGGTCAGGCTAAAATCATTGTCTCAAAGCTGGAAGATAATGCACTGTATGGGTGATATTTGTTGCAGTAATTAGGGAAACAAATGGTATCATTAAGACACTATGAAAGGGTCTAGGAACGGCAGAGAGGTGGTTGTACTGTATGAGATATCTGACCTAAAAATGCACCGAGAGGAACTACGGAGAAACATGTCTCCATGACGAGAAAAAACAATAACATGGTATTTATTACACCAGAGATAATTGGCCGTTGCATGTCAGAGCGAAGATTACTCGAAAGACACACTGTGCTGTAATATTAACCACAATACATCCCACATTGTAATGAATAAAGCCCCGGTTCAAATACACTCCTGGAGGAGTGGAGGTCTATTACTGTGTTTGTGGGGAGGTGGGGAGGGTCTATTTGAGACTGGAGCCCTTGACTAGATGGCAGAGGAAGGCGATTCGTTCTAATGGGGTTAAGGAGTGACAGGCCCATCAATTAAAGGAGCAGCTGATGCTGCTAATGAGCTACAAGCTCTATCCCCATGTGTGTATAGAAAACATCAGGAGATGCACAAGCTAAGTGGCTCAGAGCACGTTCAAAGGTCCTAGAAGGCTACAGCGTTTGTTCATCTCCCCACTGTTAGCCCCCCCAACCCCCCCCCTACACTCACCGTGGCAGCCTTGCTTCCAGTAGTATCCCGGAAGACAGTCGTCACACTTGGCCCCCGTGGCGCCGTCTTTGCACTGGCAGAAGCCGGTGCCGTTGCACCGGTCGTGAACAGAACCCATCTGGTTGCAGTTGCACTCTGAAAAGACGAGACATAAAGGAGAGTCTTTAAAAAAAACGAAGAGAAAAAAAAGCCCTCCCTCTTGTAATGTTTGAGGATTTGACCTATGGTTTAATCAAGTTCAGTCAAAAAATGTGTGAATCTGTATTCAGGCGGCCGTCCTTTATTTTTGAAGCCCTGCTACAGCGCGGCGCATGTAATGATGAGTTTCGACAAAGTGGAGGGATGTTCTACAATACTGCAGAGATTCTGACCTGGAATTATTGACCTTTTCAGGTCAAATTATTTCCGTGTTATCGCATTCAAAAGCCCCGTCGATTGGTTTTTCCTATGTGAAACTCACGACTTGAGATGTGCAGTGCTGTCTGAACAAAAAGCTGCTGTGAGTGAAACCACATTTCATTTAGCATGTTACATGTGCTATTGGGTCCCATGGGTGTCATTATTTCCTCAAATAGCGCGCAAACTGTCCTCAGGTATAAAAGCATCACAGAACCATCTTTCAGCAAATTCACTTGCCTTTTTTCCCCTAAAAGCAGCAGTCAACAGAGACCCGAGTGACGCCTCTTCCATATGATCGTGAATCTAAAACGACGAGCCATGTCAAAAAGTGCTGTATGTCTGTGCATGTCATCTCAACAGGACCCTGAGTTTTGTTTGATGGCAGAATATCTGCCCTAAAAGGCGAAGCATTGAGGCCAAGCGCTGCAGTACTTTCAGCGGTTACAGGAGTTGCTCTGCTGCACAATTAGGGAAACAGAAATCTAATCTGCTGAAATTCAGCGTTTTTGTCTGAACTGTAACTAGTGACTGAGAATCATATCAGATATGGTATTTTCCGTACAAGAGGCTGTTTTTTTGTCGTTTGGGTGATCATGTGACCTATATTTCGAAGTTATATACATTTAAAAAAGTTACGCCATACCACCTATGACCATAAGAGGGCACTGGCCACAATCGTGACCAGTCAAGTCATGTGACTGAACTCCATCCCATGGCATCATTTTGGATGGTAACCGGCCAGTAAACAAACTGTGAGTAGACAACCGGGGACTTTTTGATTTAAACTGACAACAAAGGAGCGGATACCATACAGAGAAACACTGAGCAGAGATGCCAGGGAGAGGTACACGACCAGGTTGGTCACTACGATCAACATCGATCCATACGACCTCAGTGGAAACATCCGGAGCTCCACAAAGAACTATTGCCTCTGACTTCTTCCATGGACATAACAAATTACCTGGTTTACATTGTAAGTTATTATACATTTGTGGAATTTAAAACAAGTGCTCTTAAAATAAGTTGAAATTCCCCTAGTGGCTGTCATAATTTTTTCGATTCCTATGAGGTATTTTTTGACAGATGCGACATGTAGTCCAGATAATACCGTAAATGTGAGGAAAATTAATCTCTGTAGATTTGCACAAGATGACACTGACTTACACTGAGTGTTTCGCCCCATAAATAATTCTTATTTTTGCATGCAACTATCATTACAAATACATTTATGGAAAGCGACTGGTATCCAGTTGAGTGCTGGCTAGGAGCAGATCAGAGATGGTAAAAAAGAACTGCAGGGCTGCACATTTTGGATTACATTTGTCAGGCGATGATGAACTTAAGTTTCAAGCTGCGATTTGATGCGAGCCGAAAGCCTGTCTCTCACTTTAAACCCGAGATCAAATGTGCTCATTTACTATAAAATGTATTATAAAATATTCATAAAAGCGAAACAAGCCGAGGAGCCCAGATGACACATGCAGAGCAATGCGGTTGATATCTGTGTGTTTGTGGGTCATGTGCAAAAATGCTGGGATTGTAAGTGAGCCGCTGAGTGCGTGTGTGTGCAAAATGTATTAGTGTTTGGTCTTTTGCTCTAGAGACGCTGGTGTGAACTGATTTTCTGTAGCCACGCGCAGCGTGCCAGTGTGCTGGCAGAGGAGCTAATGGGGCCTTATTTGTGCTGACTCCAAGGCCTGGCCCCGTGTGCGCCCCAACCACGGCGAGTTTACCCTCCAACCCCCCGCAGTCCACCTACAGATGGATCCAAATCAACACCATATTTTAGCTCTGCAGCTATGCCCACTGACCTCTTATTAGGACGTGCCCTTAATAAGACCGAGTTTCCAAAAGAGTCAGGAGAGTGCGAAAAAGCACAGTGTAGTTCACCTTCCGTAGAGGTGTGTTTGGGTGCGTACAGTCACAATACGAGAGCAGCTGTTCGATTTACTTTCTCCATTTACTGTCTCCATTTGCAAGCAACTGCATCTGGAAATGAGGTCCAAGTGTTGACTTCAAAATGCCAACGGTCCTTCAGGTTGTTGGACTCACAGCAGACTGATTATGCAGCACTGCATTGAACTAAAGCGGCCAAAGTGGATTTTTTTATGCATAAAACATTGAACACTGGGTGTAATCAGCAACCAAATATTGGATTTTATGACTTCACATTATCACCATAGTTGTGGTGAATGGTTTAGCAACCACTTGCCAGTTTGTGAATTCATCATATGGGAAGCAATATTAGTCCTAATACGAAGATGAATTGCTTATCCCCTGCCATCTTGTTTGAGCTTACGCATCAGAAACATCAGAAGCTGAGGCGTGTTTCACAGTGTTAACCAGCCGGTTGCTGTTTAGAGCAGTGAGAGTGAATCAAATTTATTCACTGAGGATAAACACACTCAAATCGGATCTGCTTTCTTCTCATTGTTGATGAGGACAGAGCCAACACGTCAAAATGTGTTAGGAAAGCAGTTTGCTGCAAACATTTTTTTTACCGTAATGACCAAAGATGTACGACAGATCGTGTACTCATTCATGTATAAATTTGTGAATATTAAAATGGCAAATTAGATGAAAATCCACCAGTTCCAGTCAGAAATGGACCATAATATAATATAATGCCAATGGCTCAAAGCATAGTTGCGAGAGGGCTTGCAAAATAGCATCTCTAGCGAACCCACAGTTTCACTAGCTTCCTTGTTAGCACCAGAGAACAAGGACAAATGCTCCATTCTAGGTCTCCTTTAAGATTTCACTACTGGTTGACCTTGATTCCCCCCTCGCAGACTGACCAATGCAGACGCTCTCGTCATCCAGTTCAGCTGAGGCGTTGCGGAAGTATCCCAGTCTGCAGTGCTGGCAGTTCTGGCCCCTGGTGTTGTGCTTGCAGCTGACGCACGTGACGATGTTCAGGTAGTCGATGTAGCTGCAGCGGTTGGAGTGGCCGTAGCACTCACAGTCTGAAACAGGAAAGAGATGGATTTAAGTTTCTTTTTAAAGCTGAAGCCCCCCTTTTTTTCTCAACTTGGGGATTCATGGCATTTTCTCTCATTAAGGGATATTTTGGTGACAGCTGGAAATGATAGATGACTCGCACTAACAGATGTGTCTCTGGATCGCACATCAGTGAACAAATGAATGACTCTGGGTGTGTTTTATGACTTCCCTTTCTGACTCTATATTGGTTCAATAAAGACAAACCACTCCCTCTTCAGTCCTGCACTCACCGGTTTGCTGAGTCTGCTTCTCTGCACTGCTCTGATTACTGATGGGAATTCCACTACCCTGAATGTGTATGTGTGTGTGTGCGTGTGTGTGTGTGTGTTGTTTGCTTACACATGTGCAGGTGTGAGAGTACAGGAATGTTAATTGTGTCTGGGAGTTAAACTGCATTACCGTATGAGTAGATTATAAGATACAGAATCATAACCGAGGGAGTTTGAGGTGAGAGACTGGGGTACGGTAGAGGTTTCAAACTGCACCTGACACCATGAAATCAGTCTGACCCTCTTTAACCCGGAAGAGAAGCTGTGCTGCGCCTCGCCTCTTTGCGCTGTTTGCTCTTCATTTCCCTCGTCTTAAGTCCTCTTTCATGAAGGGGGTGCACAATTAGTGCTCTTAATTAAATTTTCTCTTTGTAATTCATGAATTATCAGGGAGCATTTGATGGCAGGTTTTACTCTGCATGCTTGGGCGCTCGATAAATTAAGACCTCCTCTAAATTTCACACCCCGAAACCAAAGCTAAAAAAAGGGACGCTGGGGGAGAATACTGTATAATTTTCCCACAGAGAGAAAAATGAAAGCTTAATACAATTTACTGTAGGATCTGCATTGTGCAGAGAGGTGCGGTGAGAGGTGGAGGGGTTGTTGCTCCTCTTTCTCGCTACGATTATCTTGGCGGAGGCTGGTACCTAATTAAGGTTTTATTAAGCCTCAGAAGTTGGCTGCAGTAGTGTGCTGCAAGGCATCACTGTCCTCTAAAGAGGCGTTTACCAGGCATGTTTATGCAAATACACATTTAAATGCACATTAAAAAGTCGGAGTTTAGCTGTTTAATCAGCCGTCACATTATTATTTTATTATTGTTTGGTTGATGATGCCAGCTGAAATATTAATGAGCTGGTTTAACGGAAGCCAGCGCGAGGAGCACCATAAAGTGCCTCTCTCAGCACTGAGCGAACCATGCTAGCAGTGGGGGAAGGACTGCCTAATTAAATATAAATGGCCAATTACTCTACAGACTAGAGAGGCAATGGGACATTGTTCCACAAATTAACGTTACAAGTCAAGATGCTGCTTTATTGGTGTTTATCAGTGGCGAACTGTTTACAGCCAACGACAGTCACGCTGAGAGAAACAAAGCCACTCGCTTCAAAGACTCCGCGAGGTGCAAAGAATAACAGTATATTTCGCTAACAAGCGTCTCACCTAGAACCAGTGAAACAGGGACGCCAATGCAGGCAATTGTTTGATGGTTTAATGTAAATTTTAAGGCTGAGCACTTACCTTGATCATGCACATAAAGGAAAAACAACCAGGCAGTCACAGACACACGGGGGAAAGAATGAGCAAAAGGAAACAACATGAAACAAACAATGGAGGGAATTTTTCCACAGTTTGGCTATTTGTAAAATAACATCTAACCAGACGAGCTGGAGTCCCATGTCTGTAACTTTAGACCGTCTCTTACCTCTGAAATCATCATATATGATCCCATACAACTGCCTGTGCTGTGGTTCTCCTGACGTCAAGAGTTTCAGAAGCCCTTGAGGAACGAAGGAATCTTAGAGATTTGTCTCCATCTTCAGTCACTGCGCTACAGTCCCCTACAGCTCTACACCTTCACACAGCTGGAGCAGTTAAAGCCTATAGGTCGCTATCAGGACTACAGAGGTGAGGGGGATTCCCACAGGATCCTACCTTAAAGATGGCGGTTTGCTTTGTTCTATCAAGCGAACGTGAGCTTCACCTAGCGCAGTGTTTCATAACTGGTTGGGTAGAATCCAAAAGTCTTCCACAAGAGTCTGCGAGAGGCTGTGACTGAGAGCTCTTCATTAAAATGTTTTGACTGTAGTGGTGGATTCATGAATTGGAGTAAGTGAACTGGCTCCGTTCATTTGGAATTTGAGTTGGAATAACAGGGAGAGCGATTCAATTAATCTCAACAAGTCACACTGGAAATCACGTATCAGAGCTAACATATTTTGCTTCAACATGTTGTCAATCATTAAATAAGTAAAAATTGTTTTGATTATAATCTTTGCAGTCAATCAGATGTGATTTGTTAATAGATCATCTGAGAGTCTTTTCAGATGCTTTGCAAATCTGGAAAATACAGAAAAGTCTAGCTCTAAATATGAAATGCACAGAGGTTCAACAAATACCGTACTTTTTGACAGCCATTTTAAAGACTGATTGAAAAAATATGTAGTCGAATAAAATGTGACATTTACAATCTACACCCAAGTAATGTATTGTTATTTAATAATGTATAACTTAATGTGACTTCCTTTAACTCAAATTCAAAGAGACATTCTCATTATCTTGTACAGCCGCCATATGAATTAAGTATTTCCCATGCCTTAAGACTGATATTAAGAATACATACTAAGATTCTTATTCTTGGAAGTAGCATTCAGCAAAACTTTCCCATCGCAAGGACCATGAGATAAGTCTCTGAACTGGAGCTTTTGATCTTTCATGATGAAGGTCGCCAGCAGCTGTCTCCAAGGTCAGGAGTGAATTCTGACTGGTTGAATGAACCCACATGGATGTGAAGCTCTTCAAGTTGTTGGATTAAAAAAAATAAAATAAAAAAAGAACATGTTTGCAGCTATGCTTTTATAACAGATGGGACATTTTCAAAAAGAGATTTTAACCCTTGAAAAATGTAGACCTACTGAACTCTGCAGCCTACAGGGGAAAAAGTCAGCCAAGAAAATGATGCCTCGTCTGCACACTGAGAAGATTCATATCAGCACATTTGATAAAAGTAATACTGTGTCACTAATTAACCTCGCTGTGATACATTTGGGTCCCACTGTGCAACCAGTTATGAATCACTATGCTGTTTGTACAGCTTGCTCAAATTTTACCTTTCCTTTTCTGCCTTTCTTGCTCTTCTTCATCCTCTCTCCCATGAGAGTGTTTTGAAGTTTCGTGTCTGCCTCCCTCTGTCTCAGGCTTTTCAATGACTTGGTTCACTACAAAGAAGTAACACCTTCCAAATCAATCAGCATTGACGGCGTGCAGATTATCCCAGACTGTTTTAACATCAACAACAACAACAACTACTGGCAAGGCAAGATTTGTGAGAAACCTTTGGTAAAAGATCCTACTCACTGCAGTTAAATTCTGGTGGGAATTTATAATTTTGAAGATATGCAGATGAATAAAATTCTCTGGCCGAAAATAGACAAATCTGAATTCAGATGATCAGAGAAGAAATGAGTGTATTCTCAGTATTCTCATTTTTCTGAACACAGAAACAACAGTGTTTTCTTCAAAGACTTTTTCAACTAAAAACATGTTTTTCTTGTTTGTTTTTCATTTCTCACCCTACAGTGTCTGTCATGGTTCTACGTAAATGTGAGGCAGCACCAAAATAAGATTTAGCTTTGTAGAACGATTACAGAAGCTGAGAATGGGCACGTATGTACTTTTTATTTTTCTGCGATTTTCTCGTGATAACTTATTGTTACCTTGATATAACCCATAAGTCGTTATCAAAAGAAATAGTAGTTAAGTGAAAAACGAGCACGCCATTGCTCCCGGCTTAGTACGTCATGTTGACTGACAGGTATCATGTAGTTGGAGATATATTTAGACGTGTGCTGTTTCTGATTTTTCACAGTGAGCTGCCGAAATTAACAGGTGTATGCTCTGCATATTTATTTCACTACAAATCTGCTCTATATAACTACTTTTCTCCTTTACGAATAAAAGTGATACCTCTGTTATCCAGTTTCCTTTGGGTAAAATCCCCATGTCCAAAAGAAAAAGGTCCGTGTCCATACCCGAATGAGGTTGTGGTTCTGTGGCCATGAATCTCATGACCATGTCCGTCAAAGTGGTGGGAGACTGTGACATCATGATCATCACAAACATCATGAGTTTGTCTGTCACTACACCTAAACTACAGTCTACCAAACTACAAGAGCATTATTGCTGCTTATACCTCTATGTTCCTGCCCATGCTTCTCTCCATGTCCTGAGGAGGTTGTTGCTTTGGGACCATGTGCCTCATGGACGTGTCCCTCAAAATGGTGAGAGACTGGCATACCAAAGCCATTGTCAATAACGGTCAGAGACAAATTCAGATTTAGCTTTGCAGCTTCAATTGACAAAACAGCGATAATGCCACTGAAGTGATAATACATTCTGTGAGGATACACACAGTGTAGTCTATTCAGTTTTGTATTGCATGTTCCACTCGCTACATGTCAACTACAGTGCTGCTGCCTCTACTTCAGAGTATAAAAATACCTCCATGCTCCTCATGCCTCTCCTCCCCATGCCCAGATGAGGGTGGTGTTTTGTGGCCATGACTCTCATGAGCATGTCCCAGTGAGGTGTGAGGGACTGAAACAACATGAATCTGAGATGAAAAATCAAGAATTTCCTATTCTTGCTCCAAGTTCAACTCGTCTACTGCTACTACTTACAACAATACATTTAGGGATGTACCTTTATGCCCCTGCCTGTCTTCCCCATGGCCGGATGAGGTGGCTATTTTGTGGCTATGATCCTCTTGCCTATTTTCATGCCCATGTCCACGTGTCTGTTCGTGTCCATACCCATGTCCATGCTGTGGTTGGTGTCCATGCCCATGCCCATGTTGTTGTTGGGGGCCGTGTTGTTGTTGGGAGACGTGCCCATGTTCTTGCCCATGCCCGTGTTGTTGTTTATGTCCATGTTCTTGTTTGAACCCATGTCCATGTTCATTTTGGGGGCCATGGTCTTGTCCATGCCCATGTCCATGTCCTTGTTCGGGCCTATGTGCTTGTCCATGTCCATGTGCCTGCTCATGTCCATGTCCATGTGCCTGCTCAAGTCCATGTCCGTGTGCCTGCTCTTGTACATGTGTTTGTCCATGTCCATGGGCCTGCTCATGTCCATGTGCTTGTCCATGTCCGTGTGCCTGCTCATGTACATGTGCTGGTCCATGTCCATGGGCCTGCTCATGTCCATGTGCTTGTCCATGTCCATGGGCCTGCTCATGTCCATGTGCTTGTCCATGTCCATGGGCCTGCTCATGTCCATGTGCTTGTCCATGTTTATGTGCCTGCTCATGTACATGTGCTTGTCCATGCCCATGTGCCTGCTCATGACCATGTGCTTGTCCATGTCCGTGTGCCTGCTCTTGTACATGTGCTTGTCCATGTCCATGGGCCTGCTCATGTCCATGTGCTTGTCCATGTTCATGTGCCTGCTCATGTACATGTGCTTGTCCATGCCCATGTGCCTGCTCATGACCATGTGCTTGTCCATGTCCGTGTGCCTGCTCTTGTACATGTGCTTGTGCATGTCCATGGGCCTGCTCATGTCCATGTGCTTGTCCATGTCCGTGTGCCTGCTCATGTACATGTGCTTGTCCATGCCCATGTGCCTGCTCATGACCATGTGCTTGTCCATGCCCATGTGTCTGCTCATGACCATGTGCTTGTCCATGTCCATGTGCAATCTCATGCACTTGTGCTTGTCCATGTCCATGTGCCTGCTCATGTCCATGTGCCTGCTCATGTACCTGTGTGTGTCCATGTCCATGTGCCTGCTCATGTACTTGTGTCTGTCCATGTCCATGTGCCTGCTCATGTCCATGTGCTTGTCCATGCCCATGTGCCATCTCATGTACTTGTGCTTGTCCATGTCCATGTGCCTGCTCATGTCCATGTGCTTGTCCATGCCCATGTGCTTCTCCCTGTCCATGTGCTTGTCCATGTCCATGTCCATGTGCCTGCACATGTACTTGTTCATGTCCATGCCCATGTTCCTGTCCATGTCCATGTCCTTCAGACGTGTGGGAGACTGCAATGCCACAGTTTACTGTCAAAATCTATATCGGCGATGTTCCTAGTATTTAACCAGGCAGATGATTTCCTATGCAGTGCAAAATTATAATTTGTCTACTTCACATTTGAATAAGTGAATTAAAATTGACAGTTGTATAAATGACATTTAAATCGATGTATATCGTAGTGCAAATATATAATCTCCATCACTACTTACTAGATCACTGGAAACTGTACCTGTGTGCTTAGTTTCTTTCCCTTTCTCCTCCTCCCTCCTTTCCTCCCCGTGCCCAGATGAGGGTGGCGTTTTGTGGCCATGAATCTCATGTACATGTCCCTCAAAATTATGGGAGACTGACACACCACAATCATCACTGTCATAACAAGCAAAAAACATGAGGTACTGATTGTTGTATCAGAGCATTGCGCCATAACAAATGAAAGATATACCTTTCCTTTGAGCCGTTCTGTCCATGCCAGATGAGCTTGTTTCTGTGTGGCCATGAGTCCCATGTGCATGTCCCTCAAACATGTGAGGGACTGATGTAAGACAGCAAGAAAAACAATCTATTTTTGCTGTCACTCATTGTATTAGTTCAAATTAATGAAAATGCACCAACTGCCTATTTCCATCTCCATTACATAGTAATTACAGTTAACCAATTCTCCTGAAACAACAGGATACCTTTGTGTTCATGTTCCTCTCTTTTCTCCTCGTGCCCAGATGATGTCTCAAGTCCATGTCCCACAGACTTATGAAAAACTGAAACACCACAATGATTATTGAATATGACAAGCTAAAATATTTCATTATATGTTTGCTTCTTTGGTGAAAAT
Organism: Karalla daura; assembly: GCA_029224185.1. Taxonomy (NCBI): domain Eukaryota; kingdom Metazoa; phylum Chordata; class Actinopteri; order Chaetodontiformes; family Leiognathidae; genus Karalla; species Karalla daura. The sequence goes on from CM055201.1 coordinate 6,790,779, forward strand.
AAGATTCAGGACCGTAACTAACCTTAACTGACTTACATATCCATTTAGAGGCAAATTCAGATGTATTTTTTGAAGTGTCCTATTTTAATGGCATCCTCTTTTAGTTATATGTCAATGTTGATCTTATATACCTGTATTCTCTCCACCATGGCCTCCTTCCCCATGCTCGGATGAAGCTGCTTTGTGGCCATGGCTTTCATGCCCGTGTCCCCCTGACATGTGTAACATTGAAATGCCACATATTACATTGACCTCAGTACATCTGAGATAGCTTTATGTTGTTTTTATTCATCAGCTGCTATTTTTTTAGGGTGAATTGCCAAAGTTCACTATTCTTTTTCACTATTACATGTTTGCCTCAGCTACAGTAAGTGCAGTTAACTGCAGCTACTATGCAAACTACAGCGCATACATGGTCATATACAATCTTTCCCTCACTATAGTTTACTAAACTGCATTTAGCTACAGATACTGCTACAACTACAGAACATGCAGACATACACCTTCATCCTGCTCACCATGCCCCTCAACCCTGTGCTCGGATGAGGCTGATTTGTGACCATGACTCTCATGTCCATGTCCGTCTGGCATGTGGGAAACTGAAATGCAACATATGTTGGTGACAAGTCGGTTTTGGATATATTTCTGCAGTTCATAACTGTTTTTTCAGTTAGCTACCCATCGCTACTATGCTAACTACAGTATGGATGATAATATACCTTTATGCTCCTCATTGTGCCCTCCTTCTATGTGCCCAGATGATGTTTTGTGCCCATGACTCTCATGCACGTGCCCCTCTGGCACGTGTGAAACTGAAATGCCACATTTTATTGAAATTTTAGATAGACCGCTATTGTGTTTAGCTGTAAGTAGTCAATTCCCTACTGTGTTGGTAAATTTGAGCCCCCTCTCTGAGACCATGTTAGCAGACGTTACCGTTACAGTTAACCACATGACTACAGCTATGACTTCAACTATTCTATATAGTTGTACATCTTTATGTGAACCACTATGCGCTCCTTCCCTATGCTCAGATGAAGCTCCTTCTGACAATGCCACACATTTCATTGACATTAGTCAATTTCAGATATGTTTGTCAAAAGTCAATTTCTCTAAATTTGACTCATCCTTTTGCTACTACATGTTGGCTACAGGTAAGATACCATTAACTACTCCTACACACTATGCCAACTAGAGTTGCTACAGGTAGAGTATACCTTTATGTGTCTCTCTGTGACCTGCATCCATGTGTCCAGGTGGTGTTGTTCTGTGGCCATGACTGTCATGCCCGTGCCCCTCTGCGATATGGGAAACTGAAACTTTTGACACAGTTGTGCGGTTTTGTACTGCTAGAAATAAGTGTGCACATAGCTACAGCGACTACTACAACTGCAGAACATACGAATAAATACCTTTATGCTCTTCAACACGCCCCTCTACCCTGTGCCCAGACGTGCCCAGATGACCATGATTCGCATGTCCATGTCCCTCTGAAATGTGAGAAACTGAAATGCCACATATGTTATTGAGTTAAAAGAGGCCCATTGAACCAATCTATTTTTCTGTGTTGCCTACAGTTAGTTGGTGTTACTTAAAGCTACAATTTCAGCTACAGTATTTATAAGGATATACCTTTATGCTCTGCACCATGCCCTCCTTCCTTATCCTCAGATGAAGCAGCTTTGTGACCATGAATATCATTTCCATGTCCCTCTGACACATGGGAAACTGAAAAGCCACATTTTACACAAGTATGCTTTCAATCCTTCTCTGTTGTTTTGAACTCTACTGTGCCCATTTATTTGGTAGCTTTGCTCTGTTGTTCTAGTATTACAAGGCTGCTTCTGGTTTCTATACTACCACTACTGCCAAAAATACTGTACTTGGTAGGATGTACCTCCATGTTGCTCACCGTGCCCTCCTCCCCTGTGCTCAGACAAAGCTGCTTTGTGGATGTGAGTCTCATGGCCATGTCCCTCTGACATGTGGGAAACTGGAATGCCACATATTTTGTATGTAGTATGCAATGTATATTACACGGAGCCCATTTATTTGCCAAATTTATTTACCACAATAAAGTTGCTTCAACAACCTTCAACTACTGCTCAACTACAGTACTTATAAGGATATACCTTTATGTTCCTCACTGTGCCCTCCTTCCCTGTGCTCAGATGAATGTTTTTTGTGGCCATGAGTCTCATGTCCGTGGTCCTCAGCCTTGTGGGAAACTGAAATGCCATATATTTCATCAACAAAAGCAAAGTAGTCAATAGCTACTACTACAACTACAGTATTTCTAATAATTACCTGTGTTCTCCTCCTCATGCCTTTCCCTGTGATGAGATGAAGCTGTTTCGTGGCCATGAGTCCCATCTGTATGTCCCTCAGACATGTGGTGGACTGCAATACCGTCATATATGTATATACATGATCACATTAAGAAGCAAACATTCTACACTTTTGCTTTTATTCAAGGGGGCCTTTTTCCAAAGCTTAGCTTGGAAAGAAAGTTTATACTGCATATTTGCTGCACCCTGAGTACACAACAGTATGTAAATCTAGTAGAGCCCTGCCTGCACTACATATACCAGTCTATACAGCTTTATTGTCCTCCTCCTCTTATTCCTTGCTCTGCTCAGATGAGCCTATATTGTGGCCCTGCGTATCCCCCTCAGAGTTGTGCGAGAGTGAAATGTCAGTTTGTCATTAAAACAACATGCAAGAAATCGAGATACAGTATTTCTGCATTGCTTTGGTGAAAGTCACCAAGTTTAATCATAGTACCCTCTATTCTAAACTTGCTAAACATCTTAACTACTAACGTACTACTTCTTCTCTTCTTCTTCTACAGTACTTCTACTTTTATCACTACATTTAACCATAGCTAAAGTTGCACGATATGACTCCATATACCTTTATGCTCTTCTTGCCCAGGTGAGGATGTTGTTCTGTGGCCATGCATCTCATTTATGTGATTCTCAAAGATGTGGGACACTAAAACACCACAATGATCATTGACATGAGCACAACTATGAGAACCCAAGTAAAAGATTTGCCACCACTACACACTATATGGACAAAATACCTTTGTGATCAGCTTCTCCTGCCACTGCCTGGCTTTCCCCATGTCCAGATGATGTTGTGTGACCATGAGTCTCGTGTCCATGTCCCACAGACTTGTGCAAGACTGTCAGCCATCAGTGACATAACAATATATAATCATAATAAATGCATTTTTTTGGTTCTTTTTTTTCTTACCCAGCTCAGCACACTGAACAGCGGGTAAACTGTCCATTCATTTTGATTTCATTCTACTGTCAGTTTCTCACTTCGTGCCCTTCAGTTTCAGTCATTGTCTCAGATAAAGACATGACACTGCTGTTGATGCCAAAATTACAATTTAGCCGTGTCGCTTATGTTGACTGACAGACTGTCCTGTCAGTGAAGAGATATATTTAGATATATTTCCACTGTTTTCAGTTTTATAGTCTCACTTTTGACAGTGAGCCATCAAGCTGATGTCAAAGTAGAGATCTACTGCATAGTTACTGGCTAATATTTACTGCAAAAGTCTACTACAGCATTAAATCTACTGCACTATTACTACCTTTCATACCACGCATAAACAATACCTGTTTTTTCTTTCGTCTCCTCCATTTTCTCTGCATGCTCCGATGAGGGGATTGTTCTGAGGCCATGACTGTCATGTGCGTGTCCCTCAGGACTGTGATGGGCTGTCACACCATATAGTCATTATTAGCATGGCGAGAACATACAAGCTGTTTAACATGCTCTTTTCTCAGTAGCCTGAATGATAAGACCTCAATAATTAGGCTGATACTGCAGTGGGTAAAGATTACTGATATCTGCCTTTCTCTCCCTTCCTGTCTTCCTCTGAGACCTTGTTTTCCTTTTCTCTTCCTTTCTCTCTCTGTCAGATGGTGGATTGCTCCATCAGGGGCCTCAGCCCTGGGCTTGGGAAAAGGCTGTGAGAGTCAGAAAGGCTTGAGAAACTCCTTCATCACTCCACTTTTACTCTGGGTGTGAAAGAAATGACATGCACTTCCTTTTATCTGAATGTCATGAAGTTTTCTGACTGGCACTTGCTTCAACTCTTCGTATGTGCTTCTTCCTTTTCCTCCTTCCCACAACAGAGAAATACGATCTGCCTCTGCTCTAATTTCTGTATTGTATTTACCCATAGTATTAATATTCATAGGATGCTATATACTGTTTCATGTTACAGGAACATCTTCTCATGGGTATGCTTCCTTATGTTGGGATTTAATGTTATCTGTGATGCTGCTCTCACATAAAAAACATCTCAAATCAATATAGGTACTAGAGGCAACTTAGCACACACATCCCACTTCCCCTGCATTTTTAATTGTCTCTTGCTCAAATTTCTCTACTTCTTTCCTCTCTCCCTGTATGTTCCTCTTTCCCAGAGGGCATTCTGCTATTCCCAGGATCCTTTGCTTCAGGTATTTGGGCTACTGTGCACACAAATGAAAGGGGATCTGAAACTAATTCAGCTTATGGATCAAACTTTCTTTCTACCTTTCCTTTTTGCAGCGATAGAGGCCCAATCCAATAAATCAAGACAACACAGAACCTTTGCAACACAGATTATTAGGACTAAAAGTGCAGAAAACAGATCACACAAAGTGTCCACACAATGCATGTCATTGAGGGACTAATGATGACCAGTCCACTAGAGAATACAGTGCTGCATGCTTCCATCTGTGATTCCCCTTGAGGTGTTTTCGTACAGGCGGTGTACAACTCCAGATATTCTTCTTCAGAAGGGGGCATCCTGCAAGCATCCCGCTCCCCTGTGGAGCATCCCACTTCAGGCGATCCCCCCACCCACTCACTCTCCTTTATCCCCCCCTCCCTCCCTGGGGCTCCAGTGAGACAGGATGCCAGCAGCTGTTCTCACAGCACTCTGGACCATTTCACACAACTGGCATCACGCCATCATTACATCTCATCAAAGTAACCCCTGCCTACCTCTGCCCATGTCCGACTCTGGCCCCACTAGACCTGCTCTCTCACACATCTGGCATAGCTGTACACACACACACACACACACACACACACACACACACACACACACACACACACACACACACACACACACACACACACACATACACACACTGGCTGGAGGGGGGAGAAAGCTCTGTTGTTGGAAAAAAAGGACTGAATCACAATCGTTGTAAAGGCTAAGGTAACATAGCAGTGAGCATAAACGCATTTAATCTCAGTCCAATGCTGCCTTGGGGCGCGGGCTGACTTGAACCATTCTTGGCATTAATCTCAATCAGCACAGCCTAAACCATCTCTCACTGGCAGCGTTCAGGGTTCCCACTCTCTACACTGACTGAACCTCAAAAACCATGTGATCCTTTTATTTATATATTAACGCTTCTGACATGCTGTAGAGAGCTCTCTACGTCGTTCATTCCTGGTCCAAAAGCATCATCCAGTACTCATTTATGAGTGGTTTAGATACTGAAACAGCAACTAAATGTGATGTAAAAATACAATTTGTTACGAAAACCATTCCACCCCCACCTCCAATTTCTTATTTTCCCCAAATTTCTTATTAAACCACTGCTCCATAGCTTCCACTCCAACTCTAATCAGTCTTTTGCTGCTTGTGCTCACATCACAGCCTCTTTCAAACTCCCTCTCACTCACTTACTCACCCACATTGACTGCAGCAGGCTAAATTAAATAAATATCTCTGATACACGATATGATGCTGAACATAAAGTTAGGATAGCGTGTATATGTGAGTGTTCTGGCCTTTTTTCCCCTTTGAAAATTGTCCATTTAAGAGATGTTCTTCAGCATAAAAACCATGGCGCTGACTAGAAATGAAAATGATCTCCTGATGCCAAATTAGATCATTCCATTTTCTACCAGACTATATCTATATCTGCTGCCATCTGGGGTGTGCCTTACCTTCTCCCTGGCTATGCCGCGGCTGTGAGTGCTTTTCGTTAGATTCGACCCCGCCTGCGTGATGGGGAGTCTGGGGACGGTGGACAGGGTCTACTGCGATTGAGTGGTGGTGATCGACAACCGGGTGTTGTGTCGGCGTCTTTAGGACTTGGTGAGACACGCGTGGGTGCTCGGGGACCGTTTCTGAGGGCGTGAACTCCTGCTGTGTCTGGGAAACTTTGTGCTCCACCTGTGAAGAGGACGCTGAAGGAGCGGGAAGTGTGTCAGATTGTCCCCGGGGTGCCAGTGGATGCACAGGCAAAGGGCGAATAAGTAACACAATGTGTCTTGGCGTGGTTGAGCTGGTTTCGGCTGGTGGAGCTCTAGTGTCTGTTGCGTCAGTTGCATGAGGACAGAGAATGTAAATGCAATTTGGAAGAGGCAGGCTAGCACATTAGCATAAGAGATGCTGCCTCAGATTGTTTATCCAAAGGAAGCTTTCCTTTCCCTAGCTTCTCTTTTTCTGAGCACATTCACACGCACAAGCACGCACATTGATACACACAGAAGTGCGAACGCACAATGAAAGTGTGATTTCACACTGCTGAGATAGGCTAAACTCAAAAGCTGTTCCACAACCCTTTCAGTGCTGGAGGATTTCTTTTTTTTTTTTCTCTGGAAAACACAGTGGCTGTTAAAGGTGTGACTATTGTTAATATGGTTGAAAAAATTAAATCACACACTGTTTGTCAAAGTGTGCTATGCTGTTTTACACTAACAGTGTTGTGTACGGATGCATGCATATGTGTTTGCACACACTCGGTTTTGTCTTCTCCAATTCTGAGATGAAACTGACAAATACTGGAAATGTTTCGCTGTCACAACAGCCATGAATCAAACACCGATCTCTAAATATAGTACAGTACGGTGGAAGACTATACAGAGTTTATGTATTTAGACACAGTCTGAATATACAAAACAACTGGTATAATTTTCCCTGCTTAATAAACTGTTCCGATGTCCTGCCTAATCATCGCACTGTTTTCCAGTAATGCGAATTTAAAATGGTTCAGTGGCCACATTTTTATTCAGCTAGTTAGTTAATGAGAGAAAATAATAATAATGATGCTAGATGTTCAGCTTTGTGGCTGCAGCACAGTGCTTTGTATGTTTTTTTTTTTGTTTTTTTTTCCCTGTGCTAATACACTGTTTTAATGACGCACTTCATTCAGTGATCCCTGAGATTTACAGTTACAACACGTATGTAACTGCTGGATTGTTTTCTGACCTTTGGATTTATTTTGGTTATTGATCCACAGCTGTCCACCAGTGCTGTATGATGGGAATAAGCCCAGCGACATCAAAAGGTGCATTTTAGACTGCTTTCTACCATTTCAGCAACTGTGATTCAGGGGCAGCCCGCAGCCACCAAGTCAACCATGCTGTCAGTGTATGAGTGTGCGTGAATGGTTAAAGCTACAGCACCAGGTGCATGGATAGGAGCTTGTGTGGGAATGTGACTTTACTGTCTGTAAAAAGGCTTCAAGTGGTAAGGAAGACCAGAAAAAATGGTATATGAGAACCGTCCATTTACCATTTACAACTCGAATAGTTGAAATCGATCTTTTGCATGAAAGACAAAACTAGGCATTTTTATTCTATTGCACTATACAGCTGGGAAGCACATTATCTGCATAGCATAGGAGAAAGGGGTCTGTCAGAGCTTCATCTAAAGGTGGATTTTGGGTCCATGTTTTTTTTTGTAGGCACTACATCATCAATAAAAGCAGGAGTTTATATAACTTCTAACTACCATGCTCATCTATTCTCGTATAATCACACCGCAATCATGACTAAACCATATTATGCTGAAGCTCTCATAATACCTGGTTTGCAACTGCCTACCTTCACTTGGATGAAAATGATGAGGGCTGTGAGAGCTGGAATGTGACTTTCCAACCCCAGTAACAGAGTGTTTTGGGGCAATGGACTCTGGATGTAAAAATAAAATGGGGGGAAAAAAAAAATCAAGGGCAAATGTCATTTTCAGCCATGCAACAGCGCCATCGTTCTCTCATGTAATGCATCTAAGCCGATTCATTACATAATGATGTGACATGTGCCTGTCTGTCTCTACAGATGGACTCACTGTAACTGTCCCATGACACACTCTCTCCCTATCGCTCTCTCTCTCTCTGACACACACACGCACACTCACACACACACACACAGGCGCACACAGTTCAGTGAGCACAGTGCGGGTCCATGTGTATTCCCTGCTCGGACACATTTCCAGGCGTCCTCCACACAAGCGCATTTGCGTTTAATGTGATCATTTGTCACCGCACATTAATATAGCCAGAGAAATAATAACAATAACGTTTAATGCCACCTGTCAGTCTCAGCATTCTCATCGTTTATTATGCGAGTGCTGGACGTTGATTTAGCTCAACGCTAATGAAGCCATTGTTATTCAGGAACGGTTAACGTTTGCCGGAACAGCTAATGGCGGCACGCAGAGTGGCAGCATGGATGTTATTAATATGTCACATGATTTTCTGGACATGATCCAATCTCTCTCAGTCCAAGGCCAAATTCACTCTTTATGAAAGTGCAAGTGCAGGCGAGGATGGAGCCGGTTGCAGCCTGGCGACCGGCTGATGTACATCACCAGTGTGAGCGTTTGTGCACGCATGGCTGTCTGCATGTGTGGTACACGTATGTGACTATAAATGCCAGCTGGTCCTGTCCAGCTCTGATTATGAATAAAAAGATGGAGTAGGGTCATGTGAGGTCATGATGGCTGGTAGATGTATGACTGGGTTTGAGGATTTGGCATCTGTGACCTCCCTCCCCTCCCCCCATTGCCGAACGCCCATCTGTCTGGTTGACCAATGGGAGGCGGGCTCTGTGGATCAGTGTCTCTTGCCAATAGGTTGCTAATCCTCATCTGAGCATGCTCAATGATTTAACTGGGACAGGGAGATGACAAATACTATGACGTGCTGTCCAACTTGTACGTTAGATGAAACGTTAATAAAGGAAAGCTTTGGTTCTGCAGTATTTCACAGATAAAACTATAAAACCTCTTGATCTTAATTTAAAATCCCACGAAAGATACATGGCATTTTCCAAAATCCAGCAAAAACTAATAATACTGTTGATATGATTTATGTAACCAACTTTAATGTGGATGAATAATAGAGAAATAAAATTCAAGGCTGCTTGAAACATTTTTCTACACAGATGAGGGTAACATTTTTTTGTAACATTTTGCCCTTACGAGCATCTTAAAATAGCATACAAGCTTTGAATCCAGCACAGAGTCTGAGAAGATAACCGAGATTATAGATTATGCTCGGGATAACTAATGTTGTAATGTGATCTAGTTATTAATGTCACAGAACCTTCAGCCACGCGATGAGATAAAAAAATATGTGTGTGTGCGTAAATGTGTGTGCGCACAAATAGTTGTGGTGGCCGCTCTGTGAGAAAGGAACCTAAGACCTCAGATCCCCGAGAGGAAAAGATGGGGATGAGGATGATTTATGGGTTTCACTGAACTGCACCATATGCCCGCCATAAATCTACACAGACACAGACACACACACACACACACACGTACACAGACATGTACATCCACACGCACACAGAGATAACAAGAGTTTGCCGGCATCAGGGTCAGGTTCAAGCCAAATACACTTCTCCAAATCTGAGATAAAAGAAAAAGACAGCGCGACACTCTGATAGCACCGTTTCTTGTTTTCACAGTTCTTTCAAAGTTTTATATTTTGATGGAATATCCCATTAAAATTAATGGATGATTTGAATAGTTGGTAGTTATGTACTCATTTTAAGATGCCACATCAAATCTAAACAATGACGCAGACCGGTTGGAAGATTTGCACCTACATGTTCAAAGTACGCCATAATTTCTAAGCATGCAAGAGATTGTTTTATAGATGAGTTATAGCTATACATTAATGTACAAAATGTGAGCAGAAAATAATACATCTCCATAGCATAGGGAGATGTTTCAGTGGTTTGCGTGACTTGGCGTTCTTCCGTCAACTGAGAAGGTCCCGGAGAAGTCCCAGAAAAAAGATTTCAAGAAGAGAGTGGGAACCCTGGATCCCCTGTGACATTTTTGTCCTTCACCGCTGGCTTTAAAAAGCTTACAGAGGGCTGTTTATACAACGTAAAAGCCTCTGTCAGCCTCTCCTAAATCACAGCTAATCGGTGAATTCTTTGAGTTCCCTACTGATGTAAGCTAAACAACAAAAGTGCTGTGCTGTTCAGCCAACGCACTTAATGGATTTCCTTCAGACTAAAACAAAAAATAAATAAATAAATAAAAACAGTCTGACGACATCAAAGCGGTGCAGGACTCCCAGCTCCTCCCACGTCCTAAGTGCTTTTCTCGTGCAACATGAGAGGTCCGTCGCTTACCAAGATGGCAGGTTTAAATTTAGCATGAGGGCGAGCCGGGGTTTGAAGTCCACTTTACTGTACATCCAAGCGGCTGACAGGATCTCTTCACATCCGTCCTTCGTTGTTTAAAATCAGTCAGTCAGAACCGATAAAGTTTAAATGCCCATATAGTCTGACACGCTCGCACTCAAGACGGGACAACCCGCGTCTGACATTGACGTCACAGATCCGTAAAGCAAAGTACATCTGGAGACCTTCAGTAACTCGCTGGATTAATAATACATGGCACACACGCAAAAACAAACAGAACTTGTCGGAAGCTCCCAGCACATGCATGCACATTTCCTTTGCCACTAGCCTCTGTTCTAAAACCGCAGTAATGTACCAACTTTATGAGCTCATTGTGTAACACTGAAAAGAATGATCCAAGTAAATACTTAATGAGGCCTGTTTTTGTCTAAAATAACCTGCCAGTTGACTTGGTTCAACGTCAACACAATTCTCCTCAATTGTTCAGGACCTTCGTGTCCTACATCTAATTTTCTTCTGAACCAAATAAACCCAACGCAATGCAAACATAAACAATTCACATTTTTGTAAGACTGTGACTTTGTCACCAAAGAGGCAGATGATTTCAGACCTGAACTCAAACAAACCACTACTACTTAGTAAAACTGAGTCCGCAGGATTTTATGCTGCAAAGGAACGTCTAACTACTGTTGACAAATAAGTCTACAGTATGCTACTTCTGCTACTGCTTTCTACTTCTAGCTGTGGCTAATCTACTTATCCACACCTTCGTGAGGGGCACCAAAGGCCTCATTGGTAACGGCCGGGTGCTGTTCCACTTCTGAGATGTCTGCTTCCACACTTTTGCCTTCCTGCAGTGTTTCGCCCTCTGCTTCACCCTCTGTTTCATCTTCGATCTCATTTTCACCTTTGGGAGCAGCAAATGTCTTCGATGAGGATTGTGGCGATGTAGCAACACAGGTTAACGTCTCGATTAACAAGTGGAAACTGAAACTGCACCGCTAAACTCATTATCAGCCCATTAGCGCGCATTACTTTTTTCTTTGGTAAGTCGCACCCATTATTTTTCCCAGATAACCATGCTGTTGCATCTAATTGTGAGGGGAGACCTTTTAAGAGCAGACCTCTGCAGTGCAGTCCAATTGCTCAGTCTATCCATGCATCAGCTTTTTACTGTCCGGCCATGTGGAGAAAAGCCCAGTGCTGTCAGGGTTGATGTTGCCACTTTGCCGATCGTTTCTGTCTAACAGCTTGGAGCCTGAGAGCCTCTCCACAGAGAGAATCCCTAATCAAATTCCCTTTTATTCCTGCCTCCCCGAGCTCCTCACCCAGAATCACACAGCATTACAACACACTAACATATGCCAACATCCTTCTCTCCCATTCCTTCCCCTTTCCGTCGCTTTCCTCCCTCACTCTGGTGCGCCGTACACCCCTCGCCCGGCCCTCACTCGTCCCCTCCTTCCCTCCATCCATCAGCGGCGCTGTCTTTAGTCTAAATAAGAATAGCAGAGCTGTGGAAGAATTCCTCCTGTGCAGGTTAGTGAGATGTGCTGTGATGAAAGGACATGGCGACAGAGAGGCCTATTAATAATGAAGCACAGAGGGCCTGAGCCGCCGCACCGAGAGCGGCGACGCAGGAAAACAGAAACGACTGAATAGAGAGCCAGCTGAACATCACAGAGAGGGAGGGGGTGGGGGGGTGGGGGGGCATTTAAGAGACAGACAGAAGACAATGCAAGGGGTCGGAGCTGAATTTTTGCAACAAAAAATAAGGGAGGTAGAGACACACACACAGGAAGAGACAGCAATGCCACCTCATCTGCTTTGCTCTGCATTATTACTTACTCGAACCGGAAGGTGAACCAGCAATTGTACCTGAAAGAGAATAAGAAGAGGAAGAGGAGATGAGAAATGTGTTTATTTATGCATTTAATTTGCCTCAAGGCTCGACTCTAGCCCATTCATCAGACTCAGGTGCAGAGAGATCTTAAGATCAGCTCTGGAAAATAAGGGCTCGTTGTAGACCGCCTCTCAATGTTCTGCAGTAATTACATGGTCTGAACCGCCTCTCTCATCCACACTAATTTAACCTGTTGCTTTTTCCCTTGAACCCTCACAGTCGGAGGTCCTCATCAGAAATGTATGCTTTAAGAGTGCTCCACCACTTAGTTACACTCTGGGATCAAAACTTTTTGCCTTTCTTGCAATTTTTTTATTCTCCCTCCCAAGATTGTATTTTTAGTTAGCTTAGCGTGGCATGCATAATGCAATCTGTGGAGACCCAACTGTTTCGTGAGCCGTGGCCATTTTGTCTCGTATTCCAGCTGAACAAGTTGCAAATGTTTAAATTTTTATATTCCTCTAATGGGATTCAGGAGTTTAAAGGGGTGGCGATGGGCTCTGAAGGTGTGTTTGGGTACCATTAGAACTGGGGCTGGAAACAACAGCCCGATAAAGAAGGAGGCTGACAATAGAGCTGCAGTGCCAGCAGGTACAGGTGTACGTGAGAGTGGGTCTCTCCTTGTGCATTTCAGCGTGTCTGTGTTTGTTTGAAGGGAGAAAAGTAGGGAGGGGCTGCCCTAGATTATTATTTTATCATCGCTAGCTACTGTAGCCAGCTACGCTCTTCAAGAGGATTTCCCCCCCCACACACACACACACACACAGCCTCAGCCTTCCCCATAGCCTCCTGCCAACTATTTTCTTAAAGATTTAATCGTGATGAGAAAACCTATACTGTACGTTCATCAGTCAAAAACACGAGATGATGAGATTAACAATATTGATTCCACTGGAGAGTCTGGGATCATTAGAAAGCATCTTAGAATAATTCTTTGCATTTTTGAGGTTTATATAAGTGGGAGAGGCGACAGTTCCCGTCGGTGTAGAGGAACTTTTGTCTGACAGGGTTTGTCCAAAGGGGGTTGAATTTCCCTCAACTGGCTGAGCAGACGTTTTAAAGTAGGATTTATTCCCACTCTTTGCTCTCTCAGCATCTAACAAGTCAGCTGACAAAGACCCACTGCGGACTGTCGTGGACCAGCGATCCACTTTCAGCTAACGAGGAGTGAACGGGACAATGAGCAAGCTTATTAAATTCAGTCTCTCAAAGCTGTACTAATCAATATTTGGTTTGTGATGTAAAAGGCATCTCTTTTGGTGACAAATTATCATCTGTCTCTGCATCTAGGACGCATTTTAGCATAATGGTTTGGGTTCACTTTAACCACTCCGCTTACAAATATTTCTGTTGAGTATAGTTTAGCAGATGAAAAGCAAGAAAACTGAGCGAATACCATGTCTCTTAGATGTGGAGGGAGAGCCAGACCAGCCGACTGATACCAGTTTTGTGTCTGTATCTGGTTAGCTTAGCATTACAAATGAAAACATGCAAAAAGAATCGATCATTTTTATTGACCGCACCAGGGGGCGTTTACAAAACGGAAAGCCCAAATGTAAGAAAACCTTCCAACCGTCACCTCTGAAGCTCACCAATTAATATGTTTTGTTCTCATTTGTTTAATCGATGAGAAACTTCAAAGGGAAAACTGACAATTTGCTGTTTTATGTGCGGTCATGTGCTGGAATATTTCTTGGCTCGGTGCAGTTGCCAGGCAACAAGCAGCGGGTTCGGGAAGAAATGTGATATAAGTTGTGAATTAGTGAATATCAGGACTGCTTGTAGGCAAATTTCGTTACCTTCTGATAGAGGCACAATAACTGTGCCAGTGTTTGTGTTAAACCGAGCTAACCGCCAGCACGCTCTATTCTTTATTTTGCACTTCAAGCGCGACAGTTATTTCAAGTCCCAGCAAAACTTCACGTTTCCAAATGAAATTTTAAAAAATGCAGATCAGAGAGGATCCGTAGCTTTATGTGTGAGATTGATGAGTAGGATCAACACGGTAGGAAGGAGTCAGCGTGTTTTGGGGTACGTACAGATGTTGGGGGTTCCATTGGGTGTTGGCAGGTAGGAACCAGCCTTCCAGGACTTGGCTTTGAAGCCCTTCCTGCAGCGCTGGCAGTCCTGGCCTGTGGTGTTGTGTTCACACTGGCACTGGAGGTTCCCATCCTGCAGCAGGCACTGGGAGGCATGGAGGTTACACTTACACCTTGAAAGAAAAGAGGAGAGACGAAAAGACCGATGACGCGAGGTAGCTTTTACGACGCCGCGCTCACAGATTTGTTGCGAGTGCTGCGTTAATGATCCTGGGTGCGCTCTTACTCGCTGTGAGGAAGAAAAAAAAAAAAGTGCAAGCACTGACTGTCAAAGGACTGTCACACACGTTCGCAGTCCTCAAATTGCTGTTTGCTGGAAGTGCATTACAGTAACACATGTAAAACAAGATGAAACATGGCTTAGATTGTGGGACTGGGGTGCTGGAGTACGTAGTAGAGAATGAGTATAAATGATACCACGTAACTAGGGAAAGAAGATGGGGTAAAAAATAGAAACTAGGCTATGTATACATGCATATGTATCGAAAAGTCAGGAGAAAGTGTGTCGAACGACACGTGTGTGCGTATGCAGAAACTTCTGTTCACATTACTATGGTGAGTGTCAAGTTTTGGTTTCCCTCATAAATGGCTGGCAGCGTAACAGCGCCCATTTCAATTTTGGTGTTCGCCAGCACAGTTTGTACAGTTGCCAGTCCATCTGATTTGGTCTGATTTGATTTTTTTTAAATTTTTTTTTTACCAACAGCATTACTGTCCGCACCCCACATCTTATTACATTATCAAAACTGAGCAAGCTGTAAAGAGATTAACTGATTGACTGAGTGTAGAGCTCGAGCTATTACCCAATTAATCAAGTTGTTGATTATCAGAAAATTACTTGGCAGCTCCTGAGGATTTTGAGCCAAGAAAATTCCAATTTCTGAGTTGCTTTTCTTCATTATGCACCACAGTAACTGAATATCTTTGGGTTTCTGATAAAACAGAAGAGGTGTTTGAAGATGTCACAGAGGAGACAGTTTACATCACAGTTAGCAGAATAATCCGCTGATTAACTGGCAGCTGCGGCACTAAACGAACATCTACGATCATTACAACCAAGTGCAAGTGCTTTTGTTGCTCTTCAGTTTTCAGTTTGCTTCATTAAAACTGATTCAAGACCATTATCATTTGAATATAGAAAATAAATAAGCAAAATCTGATGCAGAAATGAAAAATAAAACAAAATTGAAGGTTTGAGACTATTGGGAATCCATTCATCCACCGTCTATTTACCGACATTTCAAATGTAAATTGTAAACAACAACTCGTTCACGGTTACTGCCCATGACATTCAAGTGTGTCTATGCCTGTGCGGGCGTGCGTGCACGCGCAGAAGTAATGTGTACGTACTCCTCAGTGCTAGATGACCTCGGCAGAGGGCAGGGCCCAGGTGGGCTGATCCGAAGGTTGAAGTTCTATGCAGAAGGAAATGAGGATCTTAAGGACACTCCGCAGCTACGACTTCAAATTACAGCCTTTTCCAGATGAGCGACCGGACTCCAATCCAGTTTGTTCCACTGGAGTGAACAGCTATCCGTCTGCATCAAATATTCAAAGAATGGTCCCTGTATTCTGGCGAGATGAATACTTCAATCTCCCTTCCTCGCAGTAAGCTGTGCTTTCTCATCAGATTTCGTTTTTTTTTGTCTGATTGTCTTTATTTTCTATTTTTGTTATGCTTCACATTAAATTCAGAACAACGATGACTAAAACTTTTGAACACAAGCTTCACGGGCAAAAAAAAATAAAAAAGGGAAAAAGGAGACACTTGATCATGGTGAGTTGTGTCTCACATGGCATTGTTGCTCTCAGTCCAATAAATTACCCACATTTCTCTCTGATCACCTGGACGAGCTGACAGGATGTGCCAGGAAGAATCCATCCGCCCAAAAAGGCCTTGTATCCTGCAAGCTTCCTGAAGGACACGAGCTGTCCACTTAGCGAAGAGGGAAATTGAACATCTCTCTTTCATGGAGAAAATAAAGAGACGGTGCGTGTGAAATGAGACAGGTGCGTCTGTGTGTGTGTGTGTGTGTGTGTGTGTGTTTGGGCTTGGTGTGATGCATTTATCCCAGCGCGGCGATGACAGACAACAGATCAGAGAAGCAGAGGCACGGTGACTAATGCCCGCCCTGAGTGACTGACAGCGGCGAACACATCACTGCTTCTCATCTTCCTGCATCTTTGGCGATAAATCTCATCTGTCCCGCCCTAAAAGTAGAGGCGCCACGCTGCGTGTGCACGGCCCGGGAGTTGCTGTTTAAAATCAATATGGGAGAACAGAGTGATTTTCCAGGTATGCTGCTGTGCAGTTTCTGTCTTCCAGGCCCTAATGGCTGCAACCTACAAGAGGAAATGGCCTCCCTCTTGTCAATTATCTGGACATTTGACATACCCTGGGATTAAAGAGAGTAGATGGGCTCCGGAGCCACGTTGGAATGTCTCCCAGTTCTTTATATTAAAGTGGCAGTCTCAACAGTGGCAACACTTAGGTGTGGCAAATGCGGTGCGAGTCTCCGGGCAGCGAAGCAAAGTATTGTGGTATTAAAGTGGAGCACATGGCATGAAGTCTGTGAACAGCAGGGCCACTATCAAACTGAGGGGAGATTGTTACCTTGCAGAGAAGTTGCGAGTGTGTGGCCGTCCTCCTACAGCTCCTCATCTAACACCTCGCCGTGGCTGCTCCTTCTTATTCATTTACACCTCGCGGTGCTTCAGACTGATCCTGACAAATGGCTGTTGTTCAGCAGACACATGTTTGGCGAGTCAAACATTTTCAATGTGACGCTGCAACAGGAGGGAAACGCTCATCCATCCACAATCTCACCCGCTTTGTGCCTTATCGGGTCTGCCAGTGCAGGGATTACATCCTGGACAGGTCACCGGTCCATCGCAGGACACACACACACACACTCGCACTCACATCTAAGGGCTCCAAAGAGTCTCCAGCCGACTTAAATATGCATGTGTGTCTGGACTGTGAGAGGAAATCGGAATACCTGGAGAAAACCCATCCACACACGGACAGAGCAAGCAGTGCCACGCAGACAGGCCTGCAGCATTTTTACATTACCCCTACCTTGTAATGCTATAAATTTCTAGATGTTTCCAGGCTGTCTGTCAGCAGGCCTCATCCTCACCGTGATAATGAATTAATTGGAGCAACATTTCAGGAAGCGCTTTGTTGCAGGTGGAAACTTTGTCGAGGCCCGGTCCTCTTGACCTGCTTTTCCTTACTCCCGCCGCAGCGTCCGACCCAGGACGACAGCAAGCACTCCGAGCCTTGCATCCCTTCCGCACGAATGACGTGACACTCTGACTTTTCAAGCGGCGTGTCTCTTTAGCTATCTCCCTTTTAGATGACAGCCTGCTCGGGGATTTCACCCGATTCCTTTCTTCGGTCCCTCCACGCACAAATAATACATGGGCACAAGCATATGTTAATGTGCAAGATGTCTGCCTTCACTGCAAAGTCATCAAAGTGGGAGTCGCTGCTCTGAACTGAAGGAAGTTAAGAAGGGACAGCTGGATCCATCACAGACCTGTCTATTTACTTGGATGGAGAGAGAGAGAGAGAGAGAGAGAGAGAGAGAGAGAGATGAAATGGGAGAAGGTGAGCAAAGGAAAAGACAAAGAAGGGCAAGAACAAGAAGCTGAGTGAGTGAGTGAGTAAGAGAGAGTGAGAGATAGATAGAGAGAGAGAGAGAGAGAGAGAGAGAGAGAGAGAGAGAGAGGGGTGGAACAGAAGGAAATAAGTAATTCTAATGTATTCCAGACTACATCAGAAACCACGCACACACAAGGTGGTGTTTTAATTAGCTGGTGTAATTATAGGTCAATACTTATGTTTATTAGTCTGTTCTGAGATTGTCCTCCCCAGAAAAATGAGAGTATGGGTCGTTTCAGCAAGTGTTTACATTTAGGTGACAACGCTTTGGGAATTATAACTTTACCACTGGGAGCAAAAGGAGGATCCTGAATGATGTCGATGATGAACCAGAGAGAAACAGGGTGGTGTCGGACACGGACAGTGATGATTTACATCCACTTTTGTTTTACTGCTAGTTTAGTTGCCAGTGTTTGTGGTAACTGAGTGTGGTGATTGAAAGGCTTATATACAGTACAGAGTCGAGTGAAAGTATAAGTGTATTGTCCATCAGGGGCAGCAAATATGTCTTTAGAGGCTCAATTTACAATGAAGCCGAGATAGCACACGAGCCGAGAGCATTCACCGAGTCCGACAGCAGAAAGTTGTAATGTTTTCCCCACACGCCTCTCCCTGTCCTGTCGTGACATTCATCACAATAATACTGCATATGACCGCTCAGTCTGACACGGACGGCCACTGTCACAGGCACAGACATGTCATATCATAGACTAACAAACTAAATGAACTAAAAGTAGTCGGTAAATAGTTGTAGACAAATGACACACAGAACAAATGTGCGACGGATGATCTGAGTGGGTCATTTACGATCAATACCAAGATGTAATCAATTACACTGTACAGTATAGTAGCGTGTTTTATCTGTCACTGATCATGAAGGTAACGATTACTATTTTCTTTCCTCCGTGCAAGGCTCACTGAGAAACTTTGTAAGCTTGTGTCGTTCATATATTATTTAGATATCTGCCTGCTCGCACTATATTTCGTGATGATCTGTAGTAATTATCTGATAGATGTGATAACTGTCAGGCCTATCTCTATCTGTTATGTTTCTCTGTCCACCTCCCTTGCAGCCTGTCTATGTGAAGTCATGTCGACGCGGTGTATTTAATGATACCGCCTCTGCCTGTTTTAGACAGCGCAGACGCAGCAATTAGGGGAATAAATAATAAGAAAGATAAACAAACATCAAGGGGGAGTCATGTGGTGGCAGAGCCTGGGAAAGCAGCTGGAAGCAGCAGTTAATGGGGCTTTATCTGTCTTTTACTGTAGACGACGCCTATTCCTCTATTCCTCTCCGGGGACAGAGCTATCACTGCCTCTCTTTTACTTTCTGTTTTGCACTTCTCCTCCCACTGCAATTTTTTTCCCCTTACTGTTGCTCCCAAAATTTCATCCACTGTAACCTTTCCGGTGTTTCCTTTTGACCTTCCTCCTTTGGTTTTATCCTCCATCTGTCTTTCTCTCGCCTTCTGTTTGTCTGTGTGCGGCCGTATAGCCTCTTTAGCAGCCTCCGCTGCCGCCCCGTTGCACCGGCGCTCGCTGAGGAGCGCATCGGGCAAATTGGGTTGTGGACATGTGCTCGAGAGCGGTGGGCGGAGGAGAAAATAAGGGGGTGTGCAGATGATGCGGGGAGGGCTGAGCAGTCGGTGCAGCGGGGAGTAGGGCAGCGGTGTCAAAGCCCTGACAATCTGCCTGCCTTCTCCGACTACAGTGGTGAGCCCGGGGAGGAGGAGCAGGAGGAGGGTCCGCATTGACGCGCTCTAACCTGCGATGACAGACTGCATCGATGCGGCTCTGACCCAGCTGGAGATCTCCCTCCGCCTCCTCCGCACCGTGTTCGATCAGCCATCACTGTGAAGGCCCGCTCGCTACTGGCGGGGAAACGCTCAGGAGGCTAGGGAAGCTGCTGGGGGAATAGAGGAGTGAGCAGCGGGCAATGAGTGTCAGCGTGTTTGTCAGGGAGGAAAAGAGTTAAAGGGCATCTAGAAAGGTTCAACGGAGCATTCATCCTTGTCCTCGGCCAGTAATATGGAAGCTATGGAGCAACGGTTTCGTCAGATATGATTCCGATGTGATTTTACAAGCCCTTTCACAATCCTATTTTTGGCACATCTGTTTCACACTTATTTTAGCACTTACAGGCGTTACACTGACTCGCTGTCTTGTCTGCTACTCACATGAATGTTCATGTGACTTTATGTTCAGTGATGAAAAAAAAAACATAGCTTTTCAGCTTTTGCCTGTATTAAGTGGTAACTCGAGTTTGCACAGGTGTTTTTGTGATGGGGGGGTAATGATATGGTTCATATATATCGTTCACATATTTTATGTTGCACTCTGTGCCCAGAATCACTTGTTTTTTTAACTGCTAATATAATATGCAAAATGTATATATGCATATATGTATATATGTAAGATATGGCGATGAGGTAGTTTTTCATTTCAAGGCCCCCTTTAACACCCACAACAGGGCTGACTGATGACATAGAACGAAGAATAAACAGCAAATTAAAATGTAATTCAATCAATACATCAGCCCCACCTTAGTGGAGCATGTAATAAAAAGAAAAGCTTTTACATCTGAACTTGACATGCTTCCTGTCAAAGTTCAGACCAGTGAACCCAAAGATAAAAGTTTGAGTTGTCTTTGAGCTGAAAGTAGGTTTTCTTGTACAGAGACACCTCATCTTGTAAGTGTCAGACTTTTCATCACTCTATTCATCTGACACCCTTTGCTATTTTTCAGTTTTTCATTTTTTGTTTCCAATTCCTAATTTGGTCATTCTTAAAGAAGAGGAGAATAATGCTACAGTAAGTAAGTTACATACAGTAGATGAAACTCAAATAAGTGTGATGTAGAAACTGAAACATTCATTTCTGGGCAAGGCACAAAATTCAATCAGTGACATCCATTCACCCTTTCAATCAAAGCTGTGGCAGAAGATCTGCATTAATATTCACAGCAGAGTGTTTTTATATGTCTTAAAACATGCCTGAAGGAGGATCTGAAGTGTCCATGAATTAAAATGTGACTGGTGGAGAGCTGACTTCAGAGAAGCCGGGCCCTCCGACGCCCCGGCGTATCCCGGGCGAGGCCGGTAGGCTACGGAGCGATGAGTGGGAGTCGCGTGAAGCGGGGATCATTGATCAGCAGCACGCCTCATTGGCTCCCTCTGAAGTCTTTATCACCACGTCCCCTCCCACATCCTCCCCCGCCTCGCCTCGTAAATTCAGAGCAGCTAATTGGACATGACTGCGTTTATGTTCCAGCTTCATAAATTTCTTTCTCTGAAGGGAGAGGATCGATTTTCCTCGAGTGCAGCCTCCCGTAGCCGGGGAGTCTCTTCAAACGCTGCCTTCCCTCTCCCCAACCCGCCTCACCTTTCTGCCCTGCCCCCCCCCCCCCTCCCCTCACCACCATCCATAGCTCCTCACACACGTGTGCTTGCCCTCTCTCCCTCTAGACCTAACAGCTAATCCATACGTGACCTCACCTGCGATTAGGGCTGCACGATTATATCTAATATACACTCTATACTACCAACGTGTATGACATCAACATGCGCAATATGCAGATCCCTGAAGGTGATAAGAGGAGTGGCAAGGTTTCCACTTGGGCATTAACAGGAGATAAGGAAATCTGAATTATTACGAGATGACAGAATAGGAAAGAAATGGTGTGTGCTCCAAAGAAAATAGAAGCAAAATCGAGTGAAACACGAAGATGGTGTGTTGAAGTGATGTATGCTGAAGTGGTGCCCTGCACTTCAATTGTTTATTTCAATTATCTATATTCATTTATGTATTTCTTGTATCTATATTGTTCCTCATAGATTATTGTTCCTGATATTGTTCCTCATTCCACCTAGCGTGCAATCATAAGCTTGACAGTCCTTCTTCCATCAACACTCCTATCTCTGCCGTCAAGATCAACACAGCTTTAAACAAATCATTCCACACTGGCTAATTACTGGTCGTTACATAATGGAGGTTGATGACACCAAAGACCACAGACGTTTTAGAGGCACTTTCTAGGTTACTCCTCATCTTGTCTTTCCCACTTCCTCTGTCTTTCTCCACATATCCGGAGCTATTCAATCCTGATAGGAATCTAAGTGTTTTGGATCTGTCATTCAACACACACACACACACACACACACACACACACACACACACACACACACACACACACACACACATGCTTAATATGTTCAATGCTGCGGGGTCATTCTGAGTTTTTGTCCAAAAAGAAAACCCTCCTAAATTATTCAAAGTGCAGCAATGACCTTCATTGTCTTTGCAATCCACACCCTGTGTGTTTCTAAAGTGTGAGTGTGAGTGTGTGTCTCCCAAGTATGCAGTCTGACCTCCCTCTGTGTGTGTGTGTGTGTGTGTGTGGATGGGATGATTCATTATATTAACACAGTTTGCTGTGTTTGAGTTGCAATGTGTGTCCTTTTACTTTGTGGTTTTGCACTGGATGGAGCGACGGCTGGAGTGAGAGAGAGCCAGTGTGCGACTTAGCGTATGAGTGAATTATTTACACCTGGTACTGTAAATGGGGATCGCGTGCATGCCTGCCGTGGGCTCGGGCGGCGTTTCTCTGATTGGTTGGTTTCAGTCGTGTCAAAGGCAGCAGCACAGCAGCAGCAGCAGCAGAGTCGGGCCCACTTTGAGCTACCTGCTCTCAGAAGTACAAGTATGTAGTGTATGCACAGGACCAAATAACTAAATAATGGAGCCCGGGCACATCCTGTTCTCCAGTCCAGGCCTCTGAGGACCGTTCTCATGAGCACAGCGGAGACTGAGTGTGTGTGTGTGTGTGATAGAGAGAACGAGAGAGAGTGCTTTACACTGGAACAGTTCAGGTGTGGGTTACATGCCAGCTGTGTAAATTTTGCACTGCTTTGGACACTGTTTTGCTGGCCTTTTAAACTGCAGGGGTAATTAATGAGCAGCTTTCATAGGATTTTGTCACCTTGGCGGTTTCCAGTGACACGTTTTTTATGAGGATAAGACACAATTTGTAAATAATTTCCTCGCTCTGCTTAAACCCTTGTGTAACCCGTGTTTTACAAAATCGTTATTAGGAGAAGATTAGGTACTCCGCCTCTGACTCACAGTATAATGTTTTTGTAAAGATTTTGTGTCCCTTCGTTAATTATATCACCAGGCAAATCTCGCCTAGAGCTAAGTAGTTTACGTTGATTCATGTCGTGAGTGTGACTCATTGTACGCCTTTTTGAATTATTCATATTTAACTCATTGTACATCCACAAACTGTGACAAAGTACAGGCAGTTCAAGCCTGAGCGGTCATTTCTGTCACACCGACACGGGACTGTGCATTAATAACAGTTTGCCACTGGCTGCTTTGTGTTAGTGTCATGGGTAAATGTCTCAGAAATTGCATTTTTTTTAATTTTGTTTTCAAAAAAGGATAAAGAAAAAAAGTGATGAATGGGTTTTTCATGCGTTTCTTTGGTAGAACTGTTTTAAAATATTCATTGGTTGTTATTTTGTTTTGCTCCTAGATTCATGCTCAGCTGCTATAATACGATGTGTCAATAAACTAATAAATCTCCCTCACGCTATACAGTAGAGATGTGTCATTTTCTACAGTGGTATCTATAACCTGCTTTCTTGTTTATTCAAATACTTCACTGATTTAAAAGACGTGTGTGTATTGGTTTCAATGTATGGGGCCATTTTGCTTTTTACTGTTATTTTCTGTTTGCTTTCCAAAATCGGTCACTAATTTACCAGGTTTTCCAGGATGGACGTGAGCATTGAAAACATCAGGTGAAAACCTCACGTCATCAAATTATTCAAGCCTCAACACGATATTAACAACATGTTGCTCTCCTATAAGTAACACACGCAGCACATTGGCACCCACGCGTGGAAAAGTCACTGACCACTGTGACGGGTGACCCTGATTAATTCGTTCGCACAAGACGTTTCTTACTGGCATTTGGCACTTAGCGGGTGGTAATTTAAAACTCTGCATGCTAGCGTTGTAATATTCATGCCGCATGATGCGGCATGAATGACACAAGGTGGCTGGAGTATCCGCGTCGCTGTATCTAAAGGCGCCCTCTACGAAAGAGAGAGCAGCCTTCCTCCATCCAGTCCTGAGAGCACTGTCACTGTGCTGGATAATAACGCGTAATCCCCCAGCAGAGTCCTTACTGCTGCTGAATGTGAGTAACACCTGGGGAGAGAGGAAATTGGGCATGAGTGAGGAGGGGAGGAGGGGTATTATTATACATCCTCCTCTTATTTAAGGTATGAAGGAAGAATGAGCTGAAGAAGAAGAAAAGTAGTAATGAGACTCGGATGGCAAAGGGAGGGATGAAAAAGTGATGAAGAGACAAAAACTCTGGGGCGCAGTGGAGGTTTGGTATCAGTGGGAGGTACTTCCTGGTGTGAAGCCCCCTATAGAGTGTTTGGACCCCCTTGGGGGAATCGTGGCTCTTTGGTTTGTGTGTCTGAATGAAAAATGGAGAAAGCAGATGACGGGAATCAGACAATACGTATATTTCTGCTGCACAAACTTTTGAACCTCCAATGTCTGAAGGCAGGATATTATAAATTTACACTCCAACACATGTGCAAACCTGCAGCCGCAGGCCTCCACACCCGCGCATCTAATTTTTCCATCACTTTCTCTGACTTTCTCTCACAGCCGCATGTTATGTTGTCTAAATTATGAACTCATCTGCGGAAAGTCTCCTAAAAGTCACACAAACTTACACTCACACACACACATACACCTACAGACGTAAACACAGACAAAACACACACACGCACACATACAACTGCTCCTATGTAGCCTGTGTGTGTGTGTGAGTGTGTTAGTTTCTAATTCCGGTGAGAGTGGGGAGGGGAGGATGCCTAGGGTAGAAGAGCTGAGCTGGGATCAGCCAGAGGACAGGGGTTAATATAATTATCCTGCTAAAACCTTGAGACTGAAAGAACATCATTAGTCATAGCGAGAAGAGAGCTACCCGAGGAGAGGAGAGGAACAGAGGAGGAGCAGGGGAAGGAGGAAAGGAGAGCTTCAAAACACAACAGTGCAGTTAGCAAGACAATTAGTACAAGGACTAAAACTTGGGGGTCTTTACTAAAAAACAAAAAAAAAAAGATAGGACGGTGTTTACTGGCGCTCTGGGCGGTGGCTGAACCAGCTTCGCTTCTTCTATGATTATTATGACATTTTCTTTTAGTAATCTTCATATAAATTAAATACTTCTGGTGAAATAAGATTCAATACAAGCGCCGGTTTGCAAATATGGCCTCTGGTTTGTACAGTTTTCATACGAGTCTGTGTCATTTTTGTAAATGTTCTAGTGCCTGGCGCATGAGCTGTATGGTCGATAATAAAGGACAAGTCTTCAAAAATGTGCCAGCGTGGGGTCAAGAGAGAGCCTCGTTCAAAGACTACAGTGATCTTCTGATCAATCGCACTGTGCCTCATTGTTCCTTTGCCGTCACTTCAAATGCAGTCTGTCATCACTGGAAAAAAAGCTGTATAGGTTGTTTTGTGAGCAGCTTATTGTGACCCACATTCGTATTTATGCTGTGTGCCTGGTTTGGCCAGGAGGGCATGATGATGCATCGTTATGCGTGAGGATGGTGAATGGAAAACTGCACCTGCTCGATGCAAGATTTCAACATGGAGGGCATTAATGACCTTGGACAACGTTAACATATAAAACTAAAACCACAGCTACTAATTGGAGAATCAGAAATACAATCAGGACTGTCTTTATTGCGTCATACTATTGTGTCACACTTAAGCAGTCATCGATTCTTGTGCAGATAAAGCACAACCTTTACACCATCTCTCCTTTTTAAACAACTGCAGTTTAGCTCCTCCCACTGATGAAGACTTTGTGATGAAGCTCTTTGACAGGCACGTAATTGGGCCTTCACTTGAGAAGCTTTATTATGGCACGCCAGAGTAGTCCTCAAGTCATTACCAGTTCATCTATACAGTCCTTTGAGAGTCGGTCTCTATCTTTGCTATAAGTTATTCATCAATTAGAAGCTCCTGCTTTTTCTTCCCAACTCGCTCTGTAGTTAAGTCGTGTTTGTCTGCCTCCCGCAAAAGTTTCACCAAACTTTACAGTGGCGACCATGACATTGCCTGCTGTTTTCTTCAGTTGGATTGAAAACTTGCAGACTCTCGACCCTCTGAGCCCCACAATGGGACAACAAAGGGATGGAGGCGTGCGACATCAAAAAGTGAGTGATCGCAGTATGGGCGAGCGTGTTTCTCATCGGCGGACGTAATTTTCTGATCCCCCCCTCCCCAACGCCCCCCCACCCTCAGACAGCAATCGATACGCTACGTCTGCGTTACCGTCTACATGCTCGTAATGACAGCGGCAGGAAGACGCCGGTACGTTTCTGAACGCGCCATGCCTGTAATAATGCTATGCTAATTAATGTGGCTGGCTGAGAACAAACCATCTTTCCAAGGACACCCTCCCTCTACCTCATGTTCTCCCACTTACAATTCCCAGCATGCTTTTCAGCTTTAAAGCACGTTTGTGGTATCAAGAGATCCCCCCCCCCAACCAGATGCTGGGTACAGCACCGTGCAGGCACTAGTGGGGAGAATTCTTTATTGTATTTGTGAATTTAAAAGGATGTTTATGGGATGAGTAATGTACGGGGGGTGAAGGGGTGGGTGGGTGGAGGGGAAATCTATTGAAGAGGGAGGAGATGAAAAAAAGGCGTTTGTCTGTGAAACAAAAGACGAGGAACGAAAGGAAAACAGGCGAAACCGCTGACTTTAACTTTCTTCCCTTCTGAGGGGAAATAAACTGTGATTATCAAATCAGTTACAACCATTGTGTCATAAATCATCGCATATGAGAGGAACAATGACACATTCCTCATTGCGGTCCCTCAGCTTTCTGCATGCCTTTCTTTTCTGGGGAGTGCTCATGAATGATTTAAAAAGTGATCCGTTTCCGAGCCGCGGCTGCCTTGGAGGAAGATAGCACGGAGGGGGAGGAGCCTGGAGGGGGTGGGAGGATCCACACGTGAAGATTTCCCGTCTTCTGCGGGCTCCTGTGTTCTCCTCATCACACATCAAACATGGGTGGTATATTTCATTCATGAAGGGAAACTGCAAAGCGGTTTTCTCATGAAACGGAGTGGTTCTTGAAACCTGGAGGATATGTGACGGTAGACTATGTTATTCTCTGCTCTGTGGTGGCCACGTATGGTGGAGGATAATATTTACAGAGCATCACACCTCACACCATTCATCACAAAATCACACACCCCGGCTAGTCCCATGAAACTAGGAGTTAATCCATCATCTGCCTCCCTCTTTTCGTTCTCTCCCTCTACCCCTGATCCAGGCTTATACCTCCCATCCTCTCACCTTCACTCTGCAAAGGACGCAAAGGAAAACTTTGGTGCGGTTCAGAAACAGTGGTGACAGTTTCCAAACGTCAAAGTCACCCCACACGGATAATAAAAGACACGCACAAAAAAAAAAGACTGGAGGCTGCCATAAAAAAGGAGCTGAGGAGAAGCATGTGTGTTTTCTTGTTCTCCACTGGAGAGGATGGACAAGCCCCGAGGCCACAGACATTCCTCGCCATCTACCCTGTCGTCCTTATTCATGCTTCAAGTACAACAAGGACCCTTTGTAACAGTCCGATTTAGCCACAGCAACAGTCTAATTAGTCTGTCCCCCAGGAGGCAGTGCGACTGCAGAATTACAGATCAGCACTGCCGAAAGTTTGTCGCTTCCGTGTTTAAATGGGGATGTTGCAGCTGAGATACAGATTACAGGTTTTGTTGGGAGCTTTTGTGTGAATGGAGAGTACTAGGTTTATGGCACCGGCAAGACAATGACATAAGATCCAGGAGGTCCAGCTGGACAGATTACCGCCTTAAGACTGATCAGATGCCAAAGTGCTGCACTGAAGGGTTTCGTAGTAGTCACCGATTTGACTCCTGGGTCATACCTTTCCCTGTGGAGTTCATATGTTCTCCCTATGCGTGTGTGTGTGTGGGTGTTCTCCAGGTACTGCAGTTTCCTCCAACAGTTCAAAAACATGCATGTTTTAGGTCGACTGAGGACTCTTAATTTGCCCCTTGTTGTGTGTGTGTGTGTGTGTGGCGACCAGTCCAGGGCGTATTCCCGGCCCATGTCCTATGTGTCCTGGAGCTGGACTCCATCATGTCGAATGATACATGAGTGAGGAAAAACAAATGAACACAGGATGAAAACCATTCCCATCACATTTCACTTTCCATGTCCTCGTATCTTATCTGAGATGTTGTGTTGATACCGGGAAATCTGGACCCCAAATTTTATCTTGTTGGCCAGAGTTGGCCATTTACTGCTGTCGGTGTCGTATCTTCGGCTCTCTTCTCAGGCTTAGTTATGGTCTGCTTTCTAGATAGTCTGCGCACATCCAGCCCCAACGGCAGCATAATGAAAGAGGGCAAATTTGATAACAGATGTGCGCCGAGCATTATCGTCTGAATGCGGAGTGATGCATTCACACAAAAACACTTGTGCACCCAGCTCAAGAAAATACTCTGCCCAGCTGGTTTACGCTAAGACCACTTATCTCTGTCTCTTCCTGTTGGAATAAGCGGGTCCCAGGAAAAGCTGCGCGCAGTAGTAGCAAGGAAGTCTCTGCTTGCCAAAAAGAGGGTTTAAAGATGAGCGACACCTGTCCAACATTGTTTGTCCTGTCCTGAGATGCACCGCGGTTGTCAGTGCGCCACCGCCCACACCTAAATAATTTGCTTAGTGATGCCTGATCGCAGTGTGGGCAGAATTCTGATAGAGAGGACGCTTATTAAAATCAGCGGTAAATGCCAGGATCAGATCAGACGTCATTATCCAGATAACGCATTCATGACGGCAGCCGTGAATTTCACCAGGCAGGGCTCCCGTGCGGCTCCAGCTGTCAGGACGTAGCCACAAACAGATGAATTATAACAGCTATAGGGACATGAAAGAAACCATAAAAAAAAGATGTGTCCTCTCTCTGCTCCCTGAAACATGCTAATAGAAACTAGTCAAGTTTCCTGTGCCGGTCTGCTCCAGCCTGTATGGAGCGCGTAAACCTCTCAGCACATTAGCTGCATCAGCAGGGGGCCACGGCGGCTCTGACAGGAACACAGACAAACGGCGGATAAATGAGTCAAGCAGGCATGAAACAACACGACCATGTAGAAACGCTCGGGGTATCATTAGCATTCATATGGCTTATTTTTCTGGCAGGTCCACCCTTAGCTAATTTTCACTACTGGAAAATAATTAGTGTTGGAAAGAGAGAGGGCATTTAGGCAAGACGGGGCCTATGAAATGTAATTAAGGGTTAAAGCTCACAAATGAAGCTCTCTTTGTGCTGCACCGTTAGTAGCAGTAGTAGTGTTAGTAGTGTCGTAATACTATATAAAAGGGTGTTTTACATGTTTTTATCTGGACTGATGACTGCGGACAGAATCATGGTCCAGACTGAAATACACTAAATACTACTGAAATACACCAATTATACAGTATCCTAATATAATTAATATTATAAATGTTAAAGATAAGCATACTGGCTTTGTAATTGTAAACATAGGAATAGAGTATCACTGTTCATTTGTTATGCAGCCTAATCATCTTTGCCTCTGCCCTGGTTTTCTTCATAGTTTTTTTTGTCCCTCCGGTTTGATTGAAAAAAACTTTCCTTTAAAATGCATTCATTTTAGTGTTTTTTTTTCACTTTTTCTTCAGTCCTTTGCAGAGACCAATTAGGAAAAGCTAATTTTCCAGATATCAATACTCACAGTTTTATTTAAACAGTATTGATCACACAAAATGCCAATAATGTGTTCATTTTTAAAGCCAACTTGACAAGATTCAACAAAATATAACTTCTGTGTGCAATGTTTTTAATGGGTTTAATCGGTTTTAAAAGCTGTACATTGGCCCGACTAATGTGCTGGACTTTTATTCCTTTCCTCGCCCAGCTGACTCCATGACAGACTGCATACTTGGCTTCTCTTAAATGTCATTGTTCCCCCATCAGCCAATCAAATCAAATTGAGAGGTCTGCTGTATGCTGTGCAGATTACCAGCGTGGGGAGAAAAACGATGCAGACTTTACCTTCCTCCTCATCCTGCTCCATCTCCTCCTTTCCGTCTTGGCCCTAATCCACTTAGTTGGCTCTTCCTGAGCTTACAGTCTTTCCTTTATTCCATTATAAAGACCCAACGTACGACCTGCTGCTTATTTCATTAAAAAGGGCCCAATCCATGACCCCACGTCTAATCCATAATGCAGACTACAGGCTGGCCGCGGCCATCTACAGTCCACGCCACAGTCCAGCCGGGCTGCTGACAGATGGGACGGAGGGAACAGGGATGGAGAGATGGGGCCCCAATGAATGAGGGGGAATTTGAGAGCTTCGCGTTAAGCTTCCCAGTGAATATGATTTCACTGATGTAAATGATGATAGAGCTGAGGCCTTGCTGCTCTATCTTTGATGGTTGGAGATGGCTTTCACATGGCCCATCAGTGATATGGAAATGGCCACATCTGAGGGGCGAATATCGGCTGTAAAATGAGCATGAAGCCCCAGGCTTTCAAAACCCCAAACACCTTGGCTTAGAGTTTATATTGTA
This sequence comes from Karalla daura, assembly GCA_029224185.1. NCBI lineage: Eukaryota > Metazoa > Chordata > Actinopteri > Chaetodontiformes > Leiognathidae > Karalla > Karalla daura. Next base: position 6,821,524 of record CM055201.1, read on the forward strand.
GTCAGTGCTGTAGCTCATTACAGTTAACCTTGGCAGAACTCTGCAACACAAAGCGAGCCAGGGAGGAATCGTATAATATTATTCTAGCAACTCCATCCAATTTGACTTTGCCTCCACTCTGTTTGACCTTCTTCCCTCTCTGCCCCCTTTTTGCTCCACCTCTGGCTGCCCTCCACCCGTGAACGTCCTCTCACAGCTCGTCCGTGATCCAGTTTGCTGAGTGTTTTCATCGCGTCCACAAATCTAAATTTACAGCCTCCCTGCCATCAGACCTGGATTTGCCTGTGTTTGCACTTAATGGCCTATCAGGTTACGTATTTATTGATAAAGCAGCACTATTTAGCCCCGAGCACCTGGCTTCCCGCATACCTGCGGCAGCTCTTTACATGCCGTCCAGTCACTGACAGTGCAGCGTCAGATGAAAGGTAGCATCCTATGCTGGTTGATGGAGGGGTGAAAAGGCCCTGTTTTGCTGTCTCTGTTCAGGCTCAGCTCAGCTCATTAGGAACAGTTAACTAATAATAATGACTTTAAACAGGGTTCAGCCAGAGGGCCGCTGCTAGAGGCTGGTGGGGACACACAATACGGCCAGGAAGTGACTACAACCCTCTCTCCATCGATAACGCCAGCATATCTCATTACCGTGGCGACCTGCAGTACACTGCCACTCGGTCTTGATCATATAAAACCCATTTCGGCTTGCAGTCCCTGCCTGAGCAGCAGCAGAGTGGAATATTCATTATTCAAATTTTAAGCATTGGAAATCCCAATATGTTACTAAGGCCAGATGAGATGAGATGAAATAGCTTAGCCTTTTGTCCAGGGAACATTGACTAATCGTCTCGCTCCCCAAAATCAATTTCCCAGCCGTAAGCATCAGACACTCCTGATTGTACTGTACTGTTGAAGACCCCCCACCACAATCACCTAATACCCCCCGCTGGCTGCCCAGAATAACTTATCGATTAGTGATTATGTTACGGGAGGTGTGGGTGGCCGGGGGGCGGAAGACGGACTGGCCTCAGTCATTTCCACAGGCTAAATTTGGGTCCCTCTGTTACCAGATCCTGCACATACTGACACTGTTGCCGGCTGTCACCTGCCACCAACCCCGCTCTCTGGAAGATGACAGGAATTAAGGAAGTGCTGCGGAAGTATAAACGTAAAGGGAAACGGTTGAGAGCTTGGGGTGTCGGCGCAGTGTGCAGTTTGTGACAGACGATAAAGTCTTGGATGTGGTGCCCATGTAGAGTACTAAATGAAGGAATAAGCATAGCCTTTTCTTTAATAGGCATGGTTGATTATTAAATCTGCGAGTTCTGTTGGGGATTTGGGCATGGTGATGGACTGTTTCACCCCCCCAGGGTATTTGGCTGATCTCTCCCTCGCTCTCTGATTCTGTGCTGAGCTTGAAAAGTGGCTGTGATCAATACCTGCAGGCCCTTTCCACAGTGCCAGAGGGCTGTGTGTGTGTGTGTGTGTGTGTGCTTGTTTGTGTGTGTGTGTGCTGTGTCAGCATCCACCCAGGACTTCATCAAACACCCTCCATGCCTCGACGCCACGTACACAAACACATTAAAAACGCCCACGTTGGCCACCGCCCCTCGCAAAGTCGCTCATTATCACTTACTCCTGGTCTCACCTCGCATCGCGCACGTTCATCACTTCACCTTCCACTGACTTACTTTTTCTTCGTGGGGACTCACTTTCCCCTTAAGCGCCGCTCGCTGAACCATAACCCTCAACCCTTACCCTAACCCGAACCAAGCCTGCGGTATAATCACGGTGACTTGCATTTTGTCTCTGAAAGGAAGGCAAGTGCACCCAACGTGACAGTGTAAACAGATTAATGTCCCACACAGCATGAGTAATACACGTCTACACACGCATTCGCACAAACGCACACATTCACGCCTCCTTCCTCCCATTCGACGCCTTCCCGACGAGGATGTTAAATACCATTCAAATGTCAGCCCGCCGTATTGATTGGAATGATAATTCTGAAAGGTAGGAGAGATGGCTTGTTGATGCTAAGCAGGTGCGTGACGGGCCGAGCATCCTTCACTGTCACAAAGTTGCCGTGTAAGGGCTCCCGGCTCCCCCGGCTGAATGTGGCTTGGCGGTTTACGTTGGACCACCGAGGCCGCGTCTTTCTGTCATTAATCATTGTCCTCACGGGCCGGCGACAGGCCGACCAGCATTCACGTGGAGATAGATAGGGTCGTTTCTGAAACGCCCTCGGATCAGAGGGACGGCGTGCGCGTGAATGTCAGACAAGAGTCGAGCGTTCATCACCGGGTGGTTTTCCTCCCTATGTCACATTTGGGGAAGGAGGTTCAACAATATGGGGTATGATCAAGAGTGCGCTTGGCCAAACAAATCTGTTTGTTATTGATTTGAAGTCACTGCTGCTATTATTTAAGGGGAGTTGTGCCGGCTCACACAATCTTTAAGATGACACATTTTTCAATTGCAAACCGTGGTGTAGCGCTGCAGATCATTTCAGTTTTATCCAATGATGTTCTCAGACATTCATTTTTATGTTATCTCACTGTAATGCAGGTGAATGTAATTTTATTTTTAGCTTTCAGAGCACTGAAAAATTACACTTTGACGAAGAGTCAATAATAGTTTTTACTGCTTCCTCTGAGGAAATGGCAAAGACCTTTTTACTTCGATGATAGAATTTGCATCTTAATGGTGCTTAGGCACCTTTGGACTGTGGACAACAGATACTGCAGGACATTCCTCAATGTCTCAATCTGGGAGTTGTATCAAATAACAGTTTTGGAGGTTTTGTTACACAAAACTGGTGTTTATTTCTCTTTAATAGTTTGTATTGTATATGAGTATGTTAAACTCTATTCAAAGGTAGGCTTATGGCTTGTCTTTTAACCCAGCATTTATGTATTATTTGATTTGATGATGTGATGAGTTGGTCTGTAGATGTTAAAAGCAGCGGCGGTATCCTGAAACTCTTTCTCTGTCAGCTCTGGTCTCGCATTGAGACCAGCCTTCGCTGTTCCGCTTGGACAGCAAAAGATTTTACTGTGTTTCTGTATAAATTGTCAGCTTTCATCTCAACAGCTCAAAATCACACACAGAGGCCTTTGGAGACAACGGTAGACTTTGATCGACTTTTGCACATCATAACATCATGGTGCTGAATTATCCTTGCAGCTTGTTTCCTGATTTTAGTGCTTCAAACAGAAACTGTGTTTGAGGTTATGCTGCAGTGAAGACGGGATAGAGCCTCACCTGGCAGGTACCTCGATGTTGGAGATGGCATAGAAGTACTTGAGCAGGTTGTCTCTCTGGACATAGGTGCCTCCGAGGGCGGGCCTGAGAAGCCTCAACCTAAGGTTGGTGAAGGTGAAGAAGTCCCTCAATCCCTTCATACTTTCCATGCGCGTATAGAGGCTGTCCATGTTCTGCAGCCGCGGCCCCGCGAACACGGCGAAGCGCGCCCGCACCTCGAACTTCAGGTTCTTGTCGTTCTTGGAGCCGACCCAGCGCGAGTACTGCTCGGTGCAGATGACCCGCGTGATGTTGGCGGGCGAGAGGTCGCGCACGCGCTTGGGCTGCATGTTGAAGGCGTCCATGCAGTCATCGGCGAAGAACTGATAGGGCTGCCAGGAGCGTCCGTGGTCCATGGACTTGTCCATCACCATGATGGTGGGACGCCCGTACTCAAAGGTGATCTGGATGTCGTCGGTGAGCTCCAGGCTCTTGTTCCAGGACATGGTGATGTTGGCCAACAAGGGTTCAGGGTGGCGTCTCCATGTGACCGTCTGCCAGTAGGTGATTAGGCCGTTGCGTTCACGGTCCTGCATCAGCTGCGGGGGATGGGCCAAGTCTGGGTTGGAGGCGTCACACTCGTCACTGCACAGGTACGGGTTCTCCTGAAAAGATAAAAAAGACAAGGCAGTGATGCATCAGCTGATAATACTGTGATGTCACTGTGTGCTAATCCTTCTCAGGATCTAAACTCAGAGACAGAATAACGTGCAAGGATGGTGGATCAAAGCGGTTAAAACTGTGGCCACAGGTCCCGGTGTGTGGGTGTGTGTGCGCTCCTATGACAGGCTCCATGTAGACCCCTCAAACACTGCACAAAGTGGATGGACAACTACTGGATGGACAACTACTGGATGTCCGGCGCACAGTCTTAGCACGTTGTGTTTGCCTCCTGTTGCATTTGTATACAGAGCACACAGCAGAAACAAACGCTGTTCTAATGCCAGAAAACGAACCGGGCACTGGCTGGCTGGTCGTTCGTCAGTGGTAAATTTATCAAACACTGTATTATATAAGCATAACATGAAACTTTGTCATAATGTAATAAAGCGTTTAAACTCAAAACAAGACTGATTAAAGATGCAAGAACCACTTAAATTCTCTTATTGTTTCACTTTGAGATTGGCTTTGATTGTGCTTTTCTCCGTCCAAAAAATTAGTCAGACTGCAAAAAAGTAATTGCAGCACAAAGGAGGCTTTGCAGCCCCTGTGGGAGGTGCCTGTTTATGCGCCCTGATATGGAGGCTGTCATAATGTAATTTCATCTAAAATGCAGCAGATTGTTTAGCTCTATGTTCCAGTCAGGACAACTAAAACATATCTTGAGTCAAGGAATGGCAGTGTCTCCTCCAGATAAACTATTAATGTTCCTCTAGATGGAGTCATACGTGTCAGTAAAGAGGCTCTAAAAGCACATTTTTATTGTCAACACAATGGGTGGTTTGTATATAAATGAGCACAGTCTTTAACTCCCCGCCAAGAGGGACAGAGAGCTTAAAAGTAAACTTGCCAAACAACACAACAGGAAGTGTGAAGGTCAAGAGGATCGTGCATCATCACTGTCTTTGCATAGACAGCAGAGTGCCGCTGCACTTTTAACTCCAGAGAATTGATCCTCCTCTTTTAGCGATGCCAAGACTTTCAAGCTGCAGCGGCCCCTCCGCAGAGCTCAGAAGTCAGCTGGATTACTCTTTACAGAGGGGCACGGGCTGCTTTTTACCTGCACTGAGAAGCACCTTCAACCCTCTGCTCAGAGATTTTCAGGCCACTCTCACCGGCCTTTTCTACCAGGGAAGATAACTTCATTACCTATTCATTCCTATGTTGCAAAAAATGTCAGGTCTCGTACTTCCCGTGACCTAGATCAAGAGTTTTTTCCCAGGCCGCCGGCAAACTTCCCCAATAACTTTCTAAATTTCCCAGAATCCCCAATTTCAACATCCGTTGGCTCGTCACATTAAGACTTTTGCAGACATTTCAGTGATATTAATGTAGCTTACTGTTGTAAGCCACTTGTCTGACATCCACATCACCACAGACGTCAAATATTTGCACAAAGAAATCCCAGAGATCCTCACAGTCATCTCTCCTGGTGCTTCATTTGCGAAATGCAGCTGTAACACTGTTTACATTGTGCCACATTCAGAAGGCTCCCCACGCCCCCAGGATGTATTAATTACACTGGTGCAGGGCTATTATTTTTTCCCTGACATGCACTCGCACACTCGTTCGGTGCACCGAAGAGTTCATTAACACCACTTTTTGTGCAAGTATATTAATCATTAACGTATGTGGTTATCTTTACCAGACAGACCGATTTATTGATTTCTTGGAGAAGTTCCCTTTGGGAAATTCAGGTTCCAGTACTGTACGATGCACACTCATCTGATTTTATTTGTTCAATTCCCCCAAAAAGTTCCTGAAGTTCTCTGCCATTGCATTTGATTTTGGTTAAGATCAGCTGCTGTTGGCTGTGACGTCTCAGCTTGACTGTGTTTGCTTCACTTGTAGTAACTGATTACGTTTTAGAGCCACTGCCATCTTTCTCTCTCTTCTAAAGGGAATCCAATAGTCTTTCTGTATATTACTGCTTGCTGCTTAACAAGCCTCTGATGGAGTGTCTTAAAATATCTCTTCTGCTCCTCCAGCTCCTCTTCCTCTCCCTTTCTTCTTTGTTTTGCTCCTTTTTGTGATTTTTTTCCCCACTGTTTTTACTACTTCTAATTGTAGTGCTTTAGAATGCAGCCAGCTCCAAGAAAAAAATGCATTTTTGCTTCAGTGATTATCTTTGGTATATTTTTAGATATTTCAATAATATATGACAAAGAACCAATAAGAAACAGAAGTGACATGAAAGTAGGCAAAGTGAATCAGCCGCAGCTACACTTTTATCTCGGGGTGGCAACCAAAAATGTTTGCTCAATTCGTCAGACTTGAGGATGCATGAAACAACCAATTAGAGATCATTCATGTTTCTGAAGGATCACTTTATTGATAAAATGTATGATCAATACAGGAACAGCAGGTCGGATGCGTAATTTACTTGTATGAATGTTATTTTGCAGAAACGTACGTGACTTTGAAGAGAGAAATCTTTAATGTCTCCAGTAGCAATCAACAGCAAATCATGTAAATGAGGATTGATGAAGTGATAGGCAAATGGATCGAGAAAGTATTTGTATCACACATGTACTGTATCTACCGGTAAAAATGCAGGAAAAGAAACAACAATCTGTGATTGTTCTTGTTATCTCCACCTCTGATTAACACAATGCTGAAAACACACGGTATCGTAATGTAAAATATTCAGAACAAAAGCTAATATTAGCTTTTATAATATTGTGCTCTGAATAATAATGTCTTCAATTAAATCTCTATCTACCCCGGCCAACTATATTTTGTACAATCACTTGAAAACACTGCACTGAAGTGTGTGTGTGTGTGTGTGTGTGTGTGTGTGTGTGTGTGTGTGTGTGTGTGTGTGTGTATCTTTTCTTCCAGGATCTACTCATCTTAATCCAATTCTCCGGAGAATTTTTAAGTCCTAAGAACTTTGATAAATAGCTTATATTCTAAATGTTCATCAAGTCACTTTTATCTCTCCCTAAAGTCCCAAATTTCACATTCTGCTGTGAGATACTGGATGATAATACACTTGATTAATGTGGCTTTTCCTTGGTGATGTCTCGAGGTTTCTTAACCATATCAAACATTAAGAGAGAATTACTACAAGCCTTCGTGCACATGCCTCTAAGCAGGCAGAGAATAAAACGTTTCAAGCATTCGCGTCGACTTTGATCGGGGCGATGCATTAAGCAAGCTAAGCAATACAGCCAATTTATCCATGTATTTAATTACAACAATTGTATGACCACGATATGGAGGCTAGCCTAAGAAAAACAAATTACACAAACCGATGGAGCATTATTATAATTTAATGTCACTACTGCTTTTAGTTCTGCGGAGCAGAATTAGATTTCATCGAGACTTTTAAGTCTGTCTTTCAAGTATCAAACACTAACCCCCCGTAGACTTTAAAGCTGGCTGCAAATAGTTTGCAGTTTCACTCTTGATGGAAAGTGGCAGCCGTAGGCGGCGGGAGGCTTCAACTCACGCGAACCAACACGTATTGTGCGTCCGGATAGGGATGCAACTTCTGTCCCAGGACGTATTTTGGGTTGATAGATGGACATTTTTTAACATTTTTATTTACTTAACCACACACTCAGGCTCACATCTGTTTAGAGTCTCCAGTGGAGTTAAAAAAGGAGGTTTCAGACTGTGGGAAGAAATCAGAATACCCAGAGTACCTTCAGTTTGACGCAGGAGTCCAGCCCACGTCCTTCCTGGTCTGAGGTGACAGCGCGAACCACTCAGCCACCATGTCACCATGGCCTGTGGTCATCACTGTGAATCCAAGCCAACTAAAGTCTCCGCAGACACCTTCCACGGCCACAACGGCTGACTGCTCAATACTCAGAAGGTCTGAGGTGAAATATGTCTTAATACAGCAGTTTCTTCTTTATGATGTAAGCCCAAACGTGAAAACAATACTGCGCAAATATCGATGTACTGTGCAAGCACGGATCGTCTGCCTCGGCTTCTCCCCAGTCGCTCCCTACTCCCTCGCCTGCTGCCAGGCGTCTGCAGACAGTTTGAATGAAGTCATTGGGCTGAACCAAAGGGGGGGAAAGCGAGCAGTCACTCAAATCCACTCCACTGGTCTAATAACAAAAAAGCAAAAGTTTGAATCCTGCGAGGCCGACATTATAAATCATCTGATTTATGGTGACATGGCAGAGTGGGAAAACTCCAAACATAAGCAAACGCTGAGCGGGGCGCTGAGGGAGGCTGCGCGGCACAGAGGAGCGTACCGGATCATAATGCATGTGAGGACGCAGCAGCAGTGACGCTCCGTGTGTCTGTGTAGCGAAACAACTGCTGATTATCTACCCCTCCGTCCGCCCGCTGCAACAACACAGTTGAATTGTTATCTACCTGATAACCCAATTACCTCCCTTGCTCTGCCTCAGATAGAGATCACTGTCGGCGCAAACACACTTAGGATGATAATCTACATTGCTCATAAACAACCGCAACCGGAAAAGGTAATTAGAATGGGATGAACGGGCGGATAGAGCGAGCGTCTGCAGCTCCTTTTAGTGGAGCGTTACACTGGGGCGGAGTGGCCCCCGCTGCTTTTATGTAGCCCTCCATTAGTGCATCTCCTGACCTTAGTGCAGACACACGTTTACACACACGCAGGACTGGATTAGTAGGCTGTTGTTCTGGGCTGACCCTCGACCTACAAATCCTATTGAAAATGATCGCACTGTCACACTGTCCCAGATAAACTGCACACTACACTGCACACCAGGTTAGTTCATGAAGACACTGTGTGTGTGTGTGTGTGTCTGTGTGTGTGTGTGTGTGTGTGTGTCAGAGAGAATCCACAAGCTAGACAAGGGGCGAGGATCAATGCGACTTCTTTCGTTCTCTCTCTCTCACGCTCCGTCGTCTCTTTGTTGCATTACAGTGTCGGGTCAACAAGCCGCGCACTGCTCTTCATCAGTCCGCTCTGACCTCCCCGTGCACGTTAGGATTAGCTGCAGCAGAGGTGATATGTGCTGCAATATAGGCTGGGGGAGTTTATTTATTTATTTATTTATTTTTATCCCCCATGAGAGACTTACGAGCGCGAGGTTATATTTAAGCCCTTTGTGCGCCCTGTCCTCCTTACACCACTCTGCCTCCTGCCACTACTCTGCCCTGGCCCAGTGTATGTCTATGCCAGGATACACACACCCCCACGGACACCCACAAACACTCACTCTCTCTCTCTCTCTCTCTCTCTCTCTCTCTCTCTCTCTCTCTCTCTCTCTCTCTCTCTCTCTCTGTCTGTCTCATACACACTCACACACACTCACACTCACTCACACACACACACAGATCCCGGCCAACTGCTGCGGCAGGTGGCCCGCGCTGCTAAGCCCCTCCAGCAATTATCCTCGCTGGGATCCTGTCTCCACGACAACAGCCGCCATGATGCCCCTGCCGATGACTGACTTCCTTGTTTTTACTTGTGGGATGACAATGTGAGTCCAAGCGCTCATTAATAACTCCTTGAGTGCTAAAGTTTTGTCTCGCTCCGAGGGTGCGGCGACTGATTGTTGGACTGGGAGAAGAAACAAAGAAAGAAAGAAAGAAAAAAAAAAAAAAACAATGCTGAAAGACTCATTTTGCTCATGTGTCAGTTTAGAAGTGAGTAACTGCAGAGTTTGAACTCCGTAGCGGGAGTTAAACATCAGTGGTTGCCTACAGAAATAGCACACTGCTGTTATGCACTGGCGCAGAAATAAAGCGTGAAGATAGCTGCGTAACTCTGTGGGTTCCTCGCCCTTCTTCCCTTGTTTTTTACAACCAGCGCTGTCCCCTTCAAAATATCCTCTGTCACCGCTTTGCCCTCTCTCCCCCGCTTTATTTCTTCCTTCACTTACAGGAGTTTCCAAGTTATATTGCTAGCAAGGGGAATAAAGGTAGCGACTCACACTCAGAGAACACAATTTATTTTGTTTTGGAGAAACATCAAATGAAACGACCCTCCCATTAAAAAGGCCACCGAGGGGAAAGAAACGGATATTGCTTTTTCACTTATAGCGTTAATCCTTTATTTTCCTGGAAGTTTCTCCATCATAACGGGGATTCCTGTACCTCTGAGCACAGACGGCATGCGTGTGTTAATTGACACACACGTGAAATGTATATACAGTTCCAAATCCTGTATCCGCATTTTACTTAAATCATATGAAACTGTGATTATTTGCTTAATGTAAAACACCTCTTCAAGCAGGCAGTCTGCGAGTGCAAATGTGTTTAAGGGGGCTGTGTATTTGTGTGGGTGGGTGTTGTTTATGTCTGTGTGTGTGCGAGAGAGAGAGACAGAGAGATGGAGAGAGAGAGAGAGCAAGCAAAAGTAAATGTTTACTGTAGGCAAGTGTGATTGCAGTGGAGGAAGAGAGGAGAAAGACAGAGCGGGGACACCATGTCGCTCCAGAGCGGCAGTAGCAGCAAAGGTTTCGTCCCGCTCCGATCGCCACAGTCGGACCGGGGCGAGGTTTATTAGGAGCTTGTCTAGGAGTCTCATAGATAGAGCAAATGCTGGCTGAAAAGACACAATATCAGGGTGGGTTGCTGTTTCCTTGAGATTCACTGATGAGGTGAATCAGGTAAATGTTATTATCTTTTTATTGATGTTGGTTATTAAATCTGAACCAATCACAGAGGGGGAGATGTAGATGAAGAGAGGCAGACGAGCTGGAAAAGGATCTTAAGCTTTGAAACAACTGACTGAACAACAGAGGTCTCTCCTTTTCTTTCCTCCTCTCAGTGCAGGGCTCGAATAGTACATCACTTTAGATGAAAGTTGTCAGTGTCCGTATGCATGCAATTGTCTATCTGCTGCGCTGAATTCTTCCACATCACTGTCATTACAAGTTTCTATTAAGTTAAACATCTATTAGGACACCCACCCACCCAAATCTTTTGCCTCTACTATCCACAATGCATGTCAACCACAGACACAAACTGAGAATCAGGTGTGTTACACTTGTATTGGGTGATAATGTAGCCTCAAGGTGAGGAGCTTGTACTCCTCAGATTCATACAGCTCCCTGTGGAGCCACAAAAGCCTTTATACAGCCTTTTTTTTCTCCACATATGCAGTAGTACTCCCCAAAACCTGTAAACAGACTTTGATGTGCAAAACCAGTGTACTTCCCCTTTAATTGCGGCGCTGTGTTGTAGATGTTAAAGGGAAGCGCTGATATTTAGTCATATTTCTGTCCCTCGGTTATCATAACATTTTACACACCATTTCCAATGCGCAGACTTTTAGGAACAGCAGACTATGGGAAGGACAATAACAGATTTCACAGAAAGTTTTAAATCAGCAGGGGGCAAACATTTGTCCTGGAGTCCTGACCAAAAATAAACACAGACATATCCTCTCAGAAACGCTTGCTTTTTTTTTTCTTTGTTAGATTTCACGTTTTTTGGAAAGCTGCGGGAGCCTCATGCTCCTTGTCGTAAATATTATCCTTCTCCTAGAGAGTCTCACTCTTGTGTGAAACTCTATGACAAGAACAGTCTTTGCAGTGGCAGCTTTCCACACAACAGAAATCATCTCAAATACTTGTCCAGAGGCTCTTCCAGGGGAATTCTTTCTCTCTGCTTCTGAGATCTGTTGGATTCTGTTGGAATGCAAGGAGCCTCGTGCTACCGTTCCTCTGTAAATCTCTCCCGGAGACATCTAAGTGAAACTCTACCATGACTTACAGTCAGGGGGGACATATACATATATATATATATATATATATATATATATATATACTGTATACAAGATGAAAGACAACAAAATTCATACAAAATTTCATACATTTCTTTCTGAAATGGTCAGTGGGATGCTGTGGCCAGGCTGTCTCTCTCATCATCAGACAAACGCTTGCTTTGTTTTTTTCTGGACATATGATATCTAGTCTCTAAACAGCCGTCGCCCTGAGAGCCTGTTTGGTGAGACAAGGCGGTTCGCTAAGTTCACCTCGGTCTATCTAAGCACTCGCGTCCAATCCCTCTTAGTCTCACCTCCGTGAGGGATAAATCTCACTTATAACCATCCCCCTGTTCTGCCAACACATCTAAACACACTCTGATCACTTTCAACTGTGTCCTAATGGGGAAGCGAGCCATGCCATTACATCACTGCACCCTCCCCCGCCTCCCCCGTTTGTACAGTTTCTGTCGCTCTCCTCTTTCTCTTGGCTGCCTTCGTTAATTATGCCCTGCGCTGTCAATCTCTGCTCACGCTGAGCTCAAATTCACCTCGGAGGGTGTGTTATTAGGACACGGGCCACCTGGGCCAGCTTTATAAGCCATAGGGAGGGGGCCATTGGCGGTGGCCCACTGCGGGGTGTGGGTGGCCCTTTTGCATGGCCTTGATGGCCCACTGCTGGGCAGGCCAGGCCAGCCTGGACCTGGCAGGGCTGTACTGGGCTATACTAGGCAGGGAGGATCAAGTATGGCCACGGGCCCAGTCTGGGAAGCACTGAGCCACGCGAGCAGTTGCCATCTTCCTCCCCTTCCTGCATCCTCCCCTTCCGCTGCTGCGCGGCTTGTCTCCCTTCTCATGTCTATTTTTAGAGCTGGCTGATTTCTACCTTCTAAAACGGGCAAACGTGTTGTGGAACACAAAGGTAGTTGCATGCGTGTGTGTGTGTGTGTGCACGCACGCATGTGCACATACTTTCTAAGGCATACTGCCGTGCTTGGTCAGCCGACTCGTGCACGTTTCATCACTACAGCCCTGCCGCTCCCTCGTTAGCGTCACAACAAGCCGTACATTCCTGTGCACACGCATGCAGTCCCATTTGCATTCGGCTGCTCTCTGTTCTCGGCCCCCGAGAGAGACGTTTGATTGAAGGTTTCGGTTCGAATCCTTAGAAAAAAAAACAAAACGAAATAACAAACAAGAGCTGGGCGAGACCTTTTTTGAATACAGCATCCTTCACATCGACACCGCGCGTGTGCTACTACTGTGAACTGTGGTCTGATTCTTGTCTTTCTGCTTAGCGAAGCTTAGATCTCGCTCACCTCTCCCTCATCATTAGCTATCCCCCTCTGCAACACACTGCCTCGCCCCCCCCACCCCCCCGCCCAGCACCCTTCCCCTCCAAACCTCCTCACTCCATCATCCCCAACTGCAAGCTAGGACTCTGTGGCTGCTATCACACAGCGGAACTACAAAGAAACTCCTGATGCTCCTAACACGGCACTAGTGACAGTAGCGTCTTTGTCGGAGTGCTGGAAGCCCGTCACGTTGAAAGAAGCCAACATGCTGGCCTGTTTGGCTGAGGAGAAAGGATGCTGCATTCCCAGAAACAAGACAGAGAGAAATAGAATGGGAAAAAATGCATCCCTGTGGAGACAGAAGGACCAAAGACTACTGTACACCCAATGCAAGCAGGAGAAGCTACAGTACGCCTCAACATCAAAACCCCCCGAAAAGTGTTCTCGCAGAGTTTTTAGGAACACTGTGGCGCTCATAGGGTGAGAGAACTGGGGGAAAAAAATTATTTTGCATCTTCCGCAGTACGTCTCAAGTCTTATTAAGGATGAGCAGCTCTGCGCACTGGGTGATGCAGTCTTTTTTTTTCCAGTGCCCTGACTTTCCCTTGACTTGTGGGATTGCTGAATGAGTGAATGTAAATGTACACCAATTAGATAAGAAACTGGCTTTTCTGTAAAGCTGCCAAATCCGGAGGGCAAGAGGAAGAGGCAGGAAAATACGGCTCGCCTGAAAATAAATGATCTGTATACCAATAACCCTCCGCTAATACTCAGATGGTGTGTTCAAAACAAAGGCCAAGGAGATATAATGGCCTTGATTCCCCGCTGAAGTACAAACTGATGGACTAAACCTCCATTCATTGTGCATAATGTATGGATCAAAATTACAAATTTCAGAAAAAGTCAGAAATATGGTCTACTTGAAACCAGAAAAGCAATGTCTTGTGCACAATAAGACCCCAATATCCCAAATGTGGCAGTCAATTATCTAGTGATAAATTTAAACTGGCTCTGTTCAGTCACAGAGTCTGACAGTCTGCACTACTTGGGAAAACTTTTGTCTCGTGGTTCTTCTACTCTTTAAATCTTCCTTGCTTGATCCCCACAGCCCTGGATTTGACCTGAGAAGAACCAGAACTTTCCATTAGAAAGACACCGTCCGGCGCAAAAGTGCTGACTAAGCCCGAGCCGCTTCCTGTCCGGCCTCTGGTCTCCCCTCTCTCTCTTTCTTCCTCTCTCAGCCGACCGAGCAGCACACTCATGGATCCATGGGATGGAGCGACGCTGGCCAACCCTTGTAAGGAAGCCCATTAAGAGGCCCATCAATATTTCATCACTGCTCACTCAGAAACATAGAAGTTTCCAGGCCGGGGCCATTAGGGGGCAGACGTCAATACGTTATGGCAGCGAGCATTTCTCTCCACTCACCCCCTCCCATTCCTTCGCCTCCGTCCGTCTCCCGTCTCAAGACAAGTCATCGGAGAAGCTTTCTCGAGACGGCAGCGGTTTCCGCTGCTTCTACATTAAACAAATCATTAACCATTAGGTATCCAAGGAGCACAATAGCCTTTCCTGCTCCTGGCGAAAGACCCCCGATCCACTGTTGTTTCTTTGAGCGAGAAGAAGGGAGCGGCGTTGTGGTGGCGGCCCGGTTTGTCAAGAAAGGTAACTTCAGCGAACTTCACTCGCTCAGAAAGCGTAATTAACGGCACGACAGGACAGTGTAACGCTATGCAAGTGGTGTCATTAGAAATTCATTTGCAAGAGGCTTGGAGATCGCCAAGAGGATGAACTCAAGCACACACGCACACACACGCACATGCACCGAGTCAAATCTTATGAGTCAGTGGTAAAACTTTCCACTGGAGTGGCAAGAGAGGGGAGGCTTAATTGCAAGTCTTTGTAGGATTACAATGATTTTACAACCCGTATTTCAAATTATTACGCATGCATTAGCCGGGATGGGAGGTAGCCTGCAGGTGTTAAAAGGTGCGTTAAATATTGCTGTGGCAGACATTTTAACGAGTTTTCCTCCAGCTCACCCTTCAGTGTCCTTGGAACTGAAAAGGTCCAGCTTATATGCATTTTTACCAGGGGAGACGATGGGTCGTCCTGAAGCAGACCGGATCCTGAGGTTGCCAAGTGCACGCAAATGTAAACAACACCTCCGGACCTCTCAGCGGGAGGTCGAACCATGCCAAATCACTGCACTTATGTCATCCCTTCCAGCTTTAATAGTGAGAATTCCAGTCTATCTTTAGCACAAGTTTTTTTGACTGTGTCATCTCTTTTGACTGTTGTCAGCTCAATTGCACGACTGTGATATCCTGTGGATTTCCAAATGAACAGTTTCAACTTTTCACCTACCTCCTACTGCAATCTCCTCCTAACTAGTGCTCAAACTCTGCACTCGCAATCGGACTTTTACTCCTGAGCTTTAATTTCTTAGTGGTACCGAGAATGTAGAGCAGTTTTTACGGCCTTTTTTTCAGATGTAGCTGGAGTGTCGTTTAAGATAAAAGCGTCTGCTAGATAACTCAATACAGATGTGGTCATTGTATTTCCGAGTCTCTGGGGTTCTGTGCATTTCATGCACTTTAAAGTTATCAGAAACATGGAAGAAATTCTGACATGAACTCACCAGGGTGCAGAACCTCTCAGGCGGGTTCCCACACGTGATCCCAGGTGGGTCCACCTTGATCCGCATGTAGTCCTTCATGGATGCGGGTTTGGGCTGGCAGGCATACTGCTCCCACACCGAGCCCTCATCCGTGCTCACCAGGGACTTGCACAGTTCGTACTGGCCCAGCGTGGAGGCCAAGCAGTGCAGCAGCAGCACACACACGACCTGGAGGAGCATGGCAGGCTGGGGGGGGATGTTTGGAGCAGGGTCCGGCACAGGGTGAGGGGGCCACGGAGCTCAGAGGAGAGGTGAGGCGCATGGAGTAGTGATCATGAGGAGTTCGAGGACATCCCTGCCACCATGCTGCTTCTGCTCCTGTGTGCGGAGAGGTGCGGGTAAACTGACACAACTCGCCCCCGGGTTTTTGTTTAAGGAGAACACTGTTATCGGCGTCTCGCTCAGTGTCTCTTCAGAAATATAGACGGCCCCCAGAGAGCCCAGAGAGGGACGTGCTCCTGTTTTGACGGCTGGCTTCCTGAGGAGGACGATGGGCGGATAATGTGACGGAGATGAATCCCGGCATACACTTTAACCATAGTGTTGCGTGGAGCTGTCAGCATGTCTTAGAGTGGGATGTCCTACAGGGAGGGGGATCCAGGAGAAGATGCTGCGTCCTCAGGTGCATCCTTCGGACGCTGTGCACTGGCCCGGCTCCTCTGATTGTCCTGGAAATGGGGACAAATGCAGGATAAAGAGGGAGTTAGTGTGACGGATCCTCATCAATTCACCACTAATCTTCCAATATAAGTGCTGGAGCATGTGGGATTTTTCCTCCCAAAGATGGAATCCGTTCTGCGTGGTGTTTATCTTATGCACCAATAAAAGTTTAATGTCAGCTTCTTGAAATATGCATATGGATTGGCGGCTTGCGTTCTTAGCTTGTAGTGTAATTAACTCCCTAATTATGCGTCGGTAATTGGCGCTAATTTAGCCTGGAAAGCGGAATGAAGACATCGGTCCTCAGACCACGATGAGAGGGGAACTTTTTAAGGAAGACGTGTGACATATGGGCGAGCTGAACGCACCTCCAACCTGCAGTGATTTCTTAATATGAAGAAAACTGCGCCTTGTGTGTAAAAACACGTGCGTCGTGGAGTTGTAACTGCGCCTACAGCTCTTTCTCTCGCTCCCTCTCTCCTGCTGGATCTGGGACAGATGTGTGTGTTTTAAGAACTGCACTGCAAAAAAAACGTCGAAAGGATGTGTGTTGCATGCAATTTTTTTCCAAGATTTGGCGATTACACCCATAGATCAACTTCCTCCAAGAGTGCTCTTGAAGTGTCATTTTCCCTCGAGTTTTATTATTATTATTATTCACAGGCCTTCTTCGTTATTCTGTCTCACTTCAAAAAACTGTCACTAATTTAATGAGAAACTTTCATTCGGTTCATTTTAACTGTATTTTTTAAAATCAGAATACATGAATAGATGAATAACTCGGGGATGAGCTTTCTTTTTTTTTTTTTTGCAGCGTGCCCTCATTGATCATAATCCGGCTGTCGTCCCGCACTGACACAATCCTTGCACAGCATATCCCGCACACACACATATACACGTGCAAATCCATGCACACACATACACACACATATACACACACACACCCTGTGGACTTTCAGCTCAGTTCAGCTCCGACACTGTCTTGCAGGGGTGTGTCACCACTTCGCACAGTGCGGTGCACCCCGCAGCGCAGCATCGCACACACCGTGTGTGTGTATGTGTGTATGAACGCGCGCGCACAGACACACACACACAGACACACACACACGCTCACAGTCCGCAAAATGAGTGCATCCCTGTGAAAACAGCGCAGATTTATGCGTGAGGCTGCTTCTCCGGGAGAGGTCCCGGGGAAGGCTGCAACTTCACATGCAATGACATCGTGTTGCAGGATTATCATCCTCATCATCATCATCGTCGTCGGGTACTTACTTCTTGTAACATGCATCCGAGAGACAGGTCAGCACTTTCCTGGCCGGCTGTAGAGTACATGCACGGTGCCCTCGGTATAAAAAAAGAAAGAAAGAAAGAAAGAAAATAAAACACCCCCACCCCCCCTGGACGATCCTCGGTGCTCGGTCCTTTCTGTGCTTCGGTCCTCCCTCGGTTGCTTGTGTTTGCCTCCTGTCGGATACTTTTCTTTACAACGCCGTGGATGGATGCGCACCTCGCACCGGTGTCCTAGATCTGGAAGCGGCTGGGGGAATAAAGAGCTCTGAAATCCGGCGTCAAGGAGTATCAAAAGTATAAAATATTGACTTTGAGGAAAGGCTTGTGCCCTCCTCCTCCTCCTTATTCTTCCTTTTTTTTCTTCTTCCTCTTCTTCTTCTTCTTTCCCCCCTTTCTCCTCCTCCTCCTCCTCTTCCCACTTTACAAGCTCGGGTTTACCCGGGATGCTCAAGGGCAGAAAGAAAGAGAGAGGAGAAAAAAAAGGCTTTATGGAAAATATCACCCTCCTCCCTCCTTCTCCTCCTCCTCCTCCTCCCTCCCTCTCTCTCACTCCTCTCTCTCTCTCTCTCTCTCTCCCTCTCTCTCTCTCTCCCGGTTAATGCCCAGGCTAAATCCTTTTACCATCACTTTCAATCACTATCTGAGCTTTTATCTGCTCCAGTCCTGCTGCCTGAACCGGGCGGTGCAACTTCATCCTCTCCGGGCTGCACCCTGTCCGGTTTAAAGGGGACCTGGAATGGTGGGATGATGAGTTTATGCCGGTTGTCGGGAGCTCTCGTCAGCAGTGCTTAAGATGCTTCCTTACAAGCCCGTTTGCAATCCTATTTGAGATGTGGGAGCTATTATGGTCCGTTCTGGCATGCCCTCATGCTTATCATGATGTTGCAACCACGCATCTTGTCTGTCACTCACATGAATGACCCAGCAACTTTAATAGTAATAATAATAGAGTCATAATAGTAACACATTGTACTACAGTCAAACAGTAAGTACGTAAGTGAGTTGCCAAAAATTATGTAAAAATGTGGACAGATCGACAATTAATTACAGGTTGAAAGCAGATTTGGGGTTTTAAAAGAGAAAGTGATTTGAATGTGAATAGATTTCTCAATCACTCTAAGGTCATAACATTTACATTTCATTATTTACATTTACATTTCATCTTTGTTAACATTTGTGATGCTAAAAAGTACGTACTGTACGCTGAAACTTAAGGGTGACGTCGAATGGAGGGTGGATCCATCCATCTGGCGCAATTTTTCAAACCCTTTTATACTCATATTTTTAGGTGTGGGTGGGAATAGTAATGGCTACAGATCTGGTTCTGCACAGATCCTGCACCCTTTCATGCTTATCTGGCAACTGGCAACATGTAGGTTTTAGTCCGATTGGCTGTCTTGCCTGCCACTCACATGAAATATCACCCAATTTTACTCTCCTCACTGAGCAACGTAGCTTCACAACCTTTTTTCGAAACTCAGTGGTAGCTGGAGCGATACAGCTGTCCATTGTTTAAACATCCAGCCTTATACATATGTTTACTTCAGAGCTACAGCAGAGGAGGAATCAGATATTGAGGCAGAACCAAAAGAGTGCACGATGCCATTAAACTGCTGCCTTGCAGTCTTGAACCCTCATTTATTGACAAACCTGAATTCACGCGTTATTTTGCGTCACACTTGTATTTTACACTCCGTTTCTGCCCATAGTTGTCTGTTGTTTAACTTCCACTTAAGATATCAGTGAGGATGTGATGGTGTTTTTAGACCGGTTGTACATTTAAATTAATATCATTCAACAAAGCCAAGATAAAAGTGTATTTTCATCCTTTAAAGAGCAGTAGGGGGCAGTAGACCCAGTGTGACTGTCCTCCCGTTCTTAATCTGTCCAGATGTGAGGGAGAAAGAAAAGCCGTACTGTACGTTCTGTTTACTTAGACGTTATCCCTGCACCAACACATTATGCTCCTCTAATACCTCTTACGGGCCGTGGTGCAGTGAATGTATACACGTATCGTGACCTTATCCTACTTTATTGTATTATTTATCTGCTATGGTGCGGCTAAGTATCCTCCCATTACTCTTTTTTTGCCGTGGTTTCCTCTGTCTGCAGTCTATGTAATATTAATTATCCGTACGATTATTATGCAGGATTATCACTGGATCTGAACTTGGACTTGAGTTGCAGTGCTGTGTAATGGATCCCTGCTGCAGCTGCAGGGGGGCTGCGCTGTACGTGGTGCTGAGGTGGTGCAGGTCCTTGAGCTTCTAATACACAGGATGCCACATAACTCACTCTCATCTACGGCATCTTCCTCTTGTTTCTGCTGTTTTTATTGTTGCTGTCATTGTCAGGAGTTTCTAGCTGTGGGCCTTGTAAGATTAACAGCAGGATAGAAAACTTCCACTAGCGGTGTTTTTCCCCATTTACGTACAGTACGTTCCCTTTAACTGATTTTATTTTTAGCTGGGATGACATTTACACAAGTCCATAAAATTAGCTGCATGACGTTCTATGGAGGAAAGTTTTCAACATTCTTAAAACTCGGAAAACCTACATTGCGGACTCAGTTGTGGGGGTTTTGTTCCTTTTGAGTACATGAACTTACCAGAAATGTGATACTATACCACCACATTATCCTTTTCAGTGGGAGATTTATCCTTTTCAAAGGACAATTATTCAAGTAAAGCAAAGAAAATCCTGTTTAGTATGGTCCTCAGAGACCAGATGTAGCTGGTGACACAAGGCATGAGTACATATTGAATTATTTTACAATTCACCAGCAGCCAGTGCGAGCAGCAGCAGTAGTTAAAGTTGTGATCATGTTGTTGTGTCCTTGTCTTGATCCACGTTTGGGATTAAGAAAGCCCCATTCGGAGTCAGTTCTATTCTGCTGAACCTCTTTACCTGTGAATTAATACAAACAGGTATTCTTCGTTTTAATGTTCTTCAATTATATTTCTGTTTAAATAATCTGATTTTTAGACATTTTCAGGCCAGAAAGTGTAACCAGCTTTGTCCCTATCTGAGATTTTTCATTTTCACCTTCACATCATTTTATCTCGAAAGGAACAAAGACAACAGAACAGGGGAGCATAAACACGAATAAAACATGTGAAAGAAAGACAGAGATGAAAAAGGAGGCCAGATAAACTAATAAATGAATTCATATCTATGAATTCATTATAAATACTTGGAATGAATTCATTATAAATACTTGGTTCAAGCCTGTGAAAACGTTTCTTTCTCTGCTCTGAGGGACCTCTGACACCTTTTCAATAATGTAAATGTCATGCACAATATCTATCCATTTGTCAGTCTTGGGTGGTTCAACTTCTAACATTTCCTCATGATGCATTTCTTGCTTGTTGCCAATAACATACCAAATAGGTATCCATCCATTCATTACGTGACACACCTTAATGATGTTATAGACGTCTGACAGAGCCAGGGTCACTTAGGGCAAAGGCAGAGAATACACCAGGGACAGGTCACCAGACCATCGGAGGACACACACTACACACACCGTTCAGTCTCACACTCAGAAACAGGGGCAGTTTAGAGTCTCCAGGTCACCTAAACATGCATGTTCATGGTCCACGCTCCTAAACATGGTTTAGAGTTAGCAAATGAAAATCACTGACATAAAATCTGTGTAAAAATGCAAAATAAGCCTTTATCAAAAGAAAAAAAAACACATCAGCAAATGATCACATTTTGTTCCACGCAGCACCATGACTTTCCAGGAATCTGGGTTGTAACCGGTGGAAATAAATGGCAGTTTGAACAATCCCTCATCCTGCCATGGACCTGCTGCGACATCCTCAAGTACCCCAAAGGTCCTTGCACCTAAATTTGGAAACCACTGAAGTAACTAACACCACTGTACTGCCAACACTGGAGCAGATGTGAGTAGTCTGTTCATGGTGTGCCAGGACACTAATTCACACCAGCAGAGGTGAATGACATGCGTTTGGACTTACATAATTCACACCTCTGGTCATATTTTAGGGCAGCAGAGGAAGAAAGAGGCCAAAACATAAGGGGGGCAGAGGGGAGAGAGAGATTCAGAGGAAATTATGAACCTCGGTATGAAACACTGGCAGCACACCCGGGATGGGATCGATAGCTTGTCCTTGCAGGGCCTCCCCTCTCTTTTCGCATCTTTGAGATGATTAACCCTTTTTGTACCACTCCAAAGGTTCCACTCTCCCTTTTTTTTCCCACAGCACAGCGAACAGGGCCAGAGTGAAAGACAAATTCCCCCTCTGGGATCAATAGAGCATCACAAATATGGCATTCGCCGCTATAACAGGCTCTTGATACAGCCTAACACAGGCCTTTAATCGACACTGCAGCAGGGCAAAGGGGGGAAAAAGAGATGGGAGAGAGTTCTGCATTTGACAAACTGCCTCCGAGTCAAAGATGAAACAAACTACATGGCATTTGTAAGAGGTTGGGGGGGAAAAAAGTAGCAGCCTATATTTCACTTTCTGTATTAGATTTTCAAAGGTTATCAGATTTCGTTGGGTAAATTTAAGACCTTGCATCGCAGAATGGTGCTTTTTCCTCTTCCTACTTGTTTTGGTGTGAGTGATTTAAGCAGAGGTTCATCAGTGATTCAGCGATGGTCAGAGAGTGTCAGCCGTGCTGGAAACATGACTTAGTATGATTAAGCTCCAAACGTTTATTTCACAAATGGATAAGGATTACATGTGTAGGCAGTGGAGCTGATTGCGTTTGGTTCCAGTTCTTATGATTTACCGCTCTGGCTTCTAGCAAAAAAAACCCCAAAAAACATCACGATCATATTAAGCCACCATTTTCCACATCTATGTCTGCTTTTACACTTAACTAAATTCACTCGAACGTGCATCAGTAACCTGATAGAAATGTCAACACTCAATATGATGAATGAGTGATATTGTATTTTGGAATTCAATTATGTCTAACTAAATAAGAGCATCAATAACAATAGAACAGCCTGTCCTGGCTAATAGACCTGTACACACACTACACTGTGTAGCACAATGGGGCGGTGCTGCATTCATTTCCTGCAGCAACATTAGTGACTGGGCCAAGCTGCGTAGAATTAGACATCCCTCAAATTCTGAACCGGCTGCGTGTTAATATTATGTAGTTTCTGCTATTTATTTCACCATTTACATAGAAATCCCTACGTTCCCCCCGAGTGCATTCAGCCAACCTGAAAAGTTGTGTAAAACATCGAACGGCAAAAAGGCAGATGACAAGACACGCCCCTTTAATCTCTGTCTTTTTTTTCTGTCACTCTCTATCTTTCTCTACGCACACCCTCTCTCTTTCACTCTCTCCGTGTTTGTGTTTTGGCACAGGATTGAACTGTCAGAGTAGCCTGGCAGACCTTGATAAAAAAAAAATATACCCTTCATCGTGGCAGCCTGCAGAGTTTGGACAATGTTCAGGACAGGCTTCACCCATCTCGCTCTCCCTAATTCCTCTCTCTCTCTCTCTCTCCCTCTCTCTCTTTCCATCACCCTATTCCTTTCTCTTCCAAAATGATGACGCAAAAGTCAGCTTGTGTGGGGGTCACGCTCTCCTATAAATCATTTTGGGAAGTTTAGGAAGGGCCCCCAAACAAGTTGCATTATCAGAAATAATTTATCTATTCAGTGTGAAACTCATTGACCAGATGGCCCATCTGCAATCAGACGCATGCACGCACGCGCACACACACACACACACACACACACACACACACACACACACACACACACACACACACACACACAATACAATACTACTCTGTATGTAGGCAGAGGTTGATGTGTTCAGAAAAAGCAACTTGTGCAATAAAATTGAAACGTCCAAAGTTAGAGAAGCTCCTCCTGCAAAGGTGGTGAACTCAAGATTTACAAAATCACATTTTTAGTGTTAGCAACAAAGACTCAAATCAAATTTTATTTGCTCTTTTTCTGTATAGCATAGATTAACGCAGTCTCCCACTTTTTCTCTTTGCCAGAGAGCCTCTCAGATTTCAGAACACCTGTCACTAGGATCATGTGATGTTCTTTAAACAACCAGATGGGTCCTCCAGAAGATGAATAAAAAGAAACACACGCTCAGACACACGTACATACTCTGCACACAAACACACACACACATGCACACACACAGCAATCACTGTCTCCTAGCAACTCCTAGTTAGCGGCCCTACCTTGGGAGTGATGCTCTTTTCACTTACATCAGGTGTTTGGCCACAGGGGGAAACCAGAAATAACCTTGAGGTGACCCTGAAACGCAGGCACATTTCACCTCATTCCCACAAGCTCCTTTACCTAGTCAACCCCCTCAAAATCTACGAATACCGCACGCAGTTTTTCTTCCTTCATACTTCCTCACCCCTGTGTGTCATCCTGGCACTACATCAGTAAAGTCATGGGCTGACCTGGCTGATGGCTGGAAGTGGATTCGGAGTTTAAGGATCCGGAGGAAGTGAGCTGTAATGAGCAGAAATAACAGCTGAGGGCTCGTGCCTCCACATCACATATCAGTCACTCTATAAGGAGGCAGGACAAGCCGTCGGCTCCGAGATTTAGCGGCATCTGTGGAGGCCCCAGTTGGTGTCCTGTCCCACACTGGGCCGGCAGCAGAAACACTAATCTTCTGTGCTGTGTGGATGTGACTGTGTGAGGGATTGAGCATTCAAAATGGACAATTTTTAAAAGGGGATCGAGAATATATATATGTAAAAAAACACTTTTACCTTGGCTTCAATGAAAGATCACAGCCTCCTCCATTGCTTCCTGATTCATGTCTATATTTTGGTTATTAGAATGGAAGTTAAAGAAATGAGTGAACCTGAACAGAGAGAATGACATTAAATACAAGTGTGACACAAACCATGCTGTCTCCCACCAAAAGTAAAGGGCTTGTTAGGACCTGCCTATAATTCAGTTATGTGACTAAGTTCACAAAATGTCAGTACACTGTATGCTCTCATCCTTCAGTATCTGATTCCTATATAAGGCTGGGTGTGTACTTGTTCCACATCACTTCAGTTCAGAAAAAAAAATTGCTACGTTCTGCAAAGAAGGTAAACTGAGGTAAAACTGAGTGATTCCTTGATTAACGTCATTGACGATGGTAGTTTCAATAGTCAAGTGATAGACGATGATGGTGTAGTGCCAAACTTTGAAGCAAGTATATCATTTGCATTGCTCTTGGTGTTGTTTTTACATGGGTTTTTGCAGTGGGTGTTTTTGTACTTATTAGCTCCAGCTCTTTGCTCGCTAATTATGCATGAGGGCACATGTGATTGATATGCTCCATAAATTCATTACTGTAAAATTAATGTGTATATTAAACCAGGATGTGAAAATGTGAGAGTTGCTTTGTTGCCTGTTGTTAACTGGGACTTACTAATGCTGCAACTGTCTGGAAAATTGGTTCACAAGTCGAATGACAGTGAACCAGAGGAAACACCAGCGACAATTTTCGTTTCAATTGCTCTTTCTTTGTCTTCCACAACTGAAAATAAGTTTAGTTTCAAATTAAGCACGAGGCCCAAACCAGCACCAGATCCGCTTTGGTGGAAAAGGGGGAACTCCGGTTGACCCACTCAACAAATACAATCAGTGTAGCCTCTGAAACTTTCATAGCAGCCATACCACAAGGTATGTGTAGGAACAGACACTAATATCCCTTCACTTTAAAGCAGGATTTTGATAAGGTTTGTAAAATAGCACCCGGGGCTTTAAAACCAGTGTTCTAAAGCCTCTATGAGAGCACTGGAGAACAAGGATAAAATGCTCCATTCAGGCATTCTAGGTTCCCCTTACATGCATATGGGCACAGAGTGTTGCAGGGATGTGGAAGGTGAATCCATGTGTGAGATGCACTACATCTGTGTGTGTGTGTGTGTGTGTGTGTGTGTGTGTGTGTGTGTGTGTGTGTGTGTGTGTGCAGGTGCAGGTGCAGTACAGTATGTGTGTAATGGCCTCTTTTCCATGGTATGACTGAACCTCCTCGGTGTCCCCATGTGATCCAGTGATCGATGCAAACCTCTGGAGGTGCCTTTCTCACACACACGCGCGCGCACACACACACACAAACACGCGCACACGTACACACACACTGGCACTTCTCGCCACTCCCCAGCACTGCAAAGTGTCTGTCGCTGCTCAAGGTTACGGTAACAAACCCCGCCTCTTGCCCACACTCTTACTCAACATATCGATCAATTAGTCAGTCACTTCCTGCTTCTTCCTCACTCGGTCGTTTGCTCACTCGTGCGTCGCATCACCAGACGTGAAGTGAAGCGGCCTGTAGCTCCGGTAAATGCCCCACAAGTGACTGATGCAGTCACTCAAGCACTTTCATGCATCGGGTGAATGAGTGACTGAGTGATTCAACTCGCTCTTTCACTCTCCTCTCATTCAGAGCCACTGGGCTCTTATTGCCATTTATGATCATTAAGGGCAGTTTTAGCAAAGACTGTTTGGTAAATAGCACTGTCACCTCACAGCATGAAGGTCTCAGGTTTGAATTTCAGGTCAAGAAACCATGAAAGAGACCCTCAATCTCCCCTTGTTGTGAGTGTGAGAATGAATGTTGTGTGCACCTGTCCTGACATGGACTGACAACTTATACAGGTTGTATTCCCTCTCTTCACCCTTTGGATAGGATCTAGCTATTTATAGCTAGCAAAAGCAAGTAAAATCGCCTTGGGTTTGTATACACATCTAATAATTGTACAGAGATACATCACACATAAAACAATTTTTGAGTCTTAATAAGTTATTACTGCCTCTCAGGAGTTTGCCTTTTCCTCTGGATTTTCATTGAAGTTGGCAGAAATTTGGACTCATGCCACATTTGTACAGATCAATCGAGAAACTGGGGAAGCAATTAGACCCTGCTTGTTTTGCACCTAAAAACAGCTCCTCATAATTCCTTGTATTTTTTAAGAAAAGGACACGTTACAAGATGTTTTGCCCGATTTTATCCATGACTAGATGGGGACAGTTGACTTGGCCAGTTGGCAAAGAAATCTCTTAGTGCGTGATGTTTTCATGAGAGAATCTGCTGAAACCAGTCCATTGTACTCCATCAAGTTTCGTAGGGGGTCCCCAGCTTTAGTTGACAATAATATTTGACAATGAAACCTGAGTCTGACTCGGTATCAAAGACTGACAGGTTTCCATTTGCATGTTAATGTCTGTTGCTTTAACTGCAGAATGATCTGTTTGACTGACTTCCTGTACCTGCTGGGTTACTGTAGGGGGCTAGACTTCATTCAAAATAACAGTGATTTCTGATTTCTGATTTAAATACTTTTTTTGTTGTTCTCATTTGCGTTAATTTTATGCTGTCTGCAAGGAGTTTCTTAAAGGTATCTGTGGCTGCTTTTTGAGCTTTTTGGACAGGAAAGAGGGAAGGAGACGCTCGTACGGCTACTAATGCACTCAAAGTGCTCACTTACTCATTCATCCTTCAAGTGAATGAGTGGCTGATTCATCTAATTTCCTCGGTCTTTCATTAGTCATCTTTACTGTCATTGATTACCAACATTGGCAATTTTCAGTATTACAACACCAAATAAAGCCACCATCAACACAAACCTCACCTTGAAGCTGGGCTTCAGTCAACACATCTGTTACACATCCTCAACTGCCTCTCATTGGCTTTGCTCTTTACTTTGTAGTTGGCAGAAATTTGGACTCCATTACTCCATTTGTACAGATCAAGTGAGAAACTGGGAAAGCAATTAGTCCTTGTTGTTTTGCACCATGACCCAAAACAAATTTCTTACAGTTGCTGTAACTGCTTGACAGTAAAACGATTCTGATTTTAACTGTAGGATGACCATCTATTGTAGGGGGGACTGCACTTAGTTAATAGCAACCTTTTTTCTTGATTCAAGTTCTAGTCTATATACTTCAGTAGATTCTACTGTTTGTTAATGCCATGTTTGTGTTCCTAACCCGGTGTTGTTTCTGAAGCGATCATGTTGCTTTGCTTGCTTTTCTCCAGAAGTTTTAAGTCTCATCTGTGCTTTGATTGGCAGTTTATAAATAGTAATAGTGCAGTCACAGCTTCCTTTATCCACAACTCAACTGTGCAGACCATTTTCAGTTCAGCTACCTCTTTATACCCCAGACATGGCCCAGATATGTTTGAATTTCAGCTGGGAAGTTGTTCTTGGGTTTTGCTTTTGCATCCTGACCAATTATCCCACAATTTCAGCTGAAATCTTTGCTTGTCCTGTTGACCGTGTCTTGTTAACAAGAAAGCAAATTTTCCACATCTTCATCACAGTTTGAACAATATTGATTGGTGTTTCCAAACCTCTGGATGTCTTTTTTTAATCACCATGTTAATTGATTAAGTTCTCATGGTATTTTTTTCTTCATGGCCCAGCAAATTCAGTGCAGATGGAAGAAATGTGCAGGACTTTTACACACAGTATGGTAAGCTCTCTTGCCTTGTATTTGACTGAATTAAAGATTAGTAAAGACTGAATTATTTCAAAGCTTTATCTAAATTCTTTTTTTTTTTACTGCATTGCTGTAAAGTTGGAAGACAGAAAAAGACTGTCAAACATCCATGATGCAGAAATATCCTAAGGCTATTCAAGATGTTCTGCATCTCCCAAGATCCAACTCATTAAAAGTGTTAACCTTGAGATTCTTTTCCAGGGCGACAGAAAACAAGATAAACATCCCATGAGCAAGACATGTAAAATCAGCAGGTTTCTTTATTGCAGGTTTTTTTCCCTTTGGTTCGATAACAGGCTTGAGTATGACAAGCAGCAACAACACTGTCTGTCTTTCTCTCTATCCATCTTTACCATATGTGTAGGATAACTCCCTCTGCTGTCGATGCTCTTGAGGACAGAATCTGAGACTCTGGAAGGACATGAAAGTAGGATTTCAAGCGAGAGAGAGTTGAAAGATCCTGAATTAACACTTTAAACTTTTATTGACTCGTCCCCTTTTATGGTGCTGTTTATTGATTTATCTCAACAGCCATTACATCAGCATGAAATTAAGTGGTTTTCTGTTGGGTGTGAATGGAATTGCATCGGAAACTGTGTTGAATCCTCCGACTTAATGTAGCCAAAGATGAAGACATTATTTGCCATGTGCTAGCTTAGCCACTTATATGCCATTTCAGATTTACAACTCAGGCTTGGCAGCAAATTAAAGTCAGGTCCAGAGGAGGATAAAAGATTTACAGTCTCTTCGCCAGAATGGTCTGCTAACAGTCGTTCAGCCTACTCACACCATTATATCCTTCATTAAATGAGCTGTAGAGGAGAGAATGAGATTTATCCTGCTGCTCTCGGGGCAAACAGGGCACAGTCTCTTCTTCAGACTGACGCTCTGTGTTGACATTGGGGGGGATAAATCCGGCTGGATCGATACCAGCTTTTCGTCTTATTGATTCGCCCATGCAAACTCGCCCTCGTCCCACCCAGAGGTTCTTCCGCCATGCTGACCCCGCTCCGTCACCTGTGGACGCCATTCATTCATCTATCTACATATATAGCGCCTATCCATTTCACTGTGTGGAGTCAGTGACACTGTCCGGCTCTCTGAGTTCTCATAATGTCAGGTTTTATAGCGGCTTATGAAGCAGTGACTCAACAGTCAGTGACATTTTATCAAATTTGTTCAATTTGTTCAATTTGTACATTGAGACAGAGCAGGTAGAATTTTGCAGAGGGAGGAGTGTGAGGAGCTATTTATCAAAGTCTGAATTCGCAACTGCACTGAACTGCACTTCCCTTTTGTCTTTTGCCAGAATGAAAAAGATCTAACACACCATATCGGCAAGACACTTTCGTTTATCTCCATTTCAAAAAGGAAGTTTCTGAGATTTTATCAGCAGAGTCTGCCTGTTCCTCGCCCAGTTGTGGGCCTCCCACACAATCTTTTCTGTCTTAGCTACTGAATGTGTTTCAACCTATGAAAATGGTGATCATTACCACCTCTTTGGTCTAATTGGTGACACACAGTTTTGACACACAGCCAAAACCGTTTTTCTTCTTGTTTGTCTTTGTTTAAAAATACCTTACACAGGGTCATAGGGATGACTGGCATCTGAGCATAGGTCTGTCATCTGAAGGAAAAATCAATCAAACATGGGGAGAACATGCAAACACTGGTCTCTAAAGGTAGGACATTAGTTCCAGATATCACTGGTCTTGTTCATCACCCACTTCATAGGGTAACCATCTTGATGCCCTACAAGTGCCAGGGCAGGTTTGAACTGAGCTAGAACGACACAGACATGGTTTTGACTCATCATGGTTACAATAGTATCTTATATTAGCTACTGATATCACCTGGTTGTTGTTTGGCATCCAACATCATGATGGATGATGATGATGACATCAGGATTGGCATGAACTGTCATGGCCTTTGGTAATGTCAATGTCATTTTGGTGGCCTCTGCCCTCTGTGGACAGTGTGTTGTCTTACAATGTTTAATGTTCAATGTTTACAAAAGTTACTTTAACTTAGAGATTTGTCATTGTAGAGTCTTTGTTGGAACGACTGATGCTGTGGTTTACATTTCATCATCTGAGACTGTTGATGGAAGATTTTCAGCGCTGCCACTTTGGGATTCAACAGTTGAATAAGATATAATGACATCTAAATGCTGCGTTCGGGGTGACATTTCTTTCATTGCTGAGACAATGTCACAAATGAGCTTCAGTGTGAGTTTTTTAATGACTGAAAGCCAGCGGGCTCGGAACAGGAAGAGGGCGACTCTGACCTTTACACTGCGGCGGTGTTCTGTTTCCATCACTAGACCAACGGTGGACTTTGTTTATTTCTGTCCTTCCTCGAGGGTAAATAAGACCCAGCTTTGCCAGAGAGGATTCTGGGTAATGAGGCTGGTGTCGTTAGAAGCTCTACATCCAACAGGTCATGGGTCAGCCTCGGAGATACGGGGGAAACTGATATGAGTTTGGAGGAATCTATATTATATTATATTTCGATGCAAGTGGGTTTGTGCGTTTCAGCGCTGTGTCCTGAAAGAGTTTTCATGCCCATCGTTGTTGTGTATGGACAACATAGCATTTTCTAAAGCAAAATAAAACAATTTCAGAAGAAATCCACAAGAATTTAAATGTCATAGAACAATTCAATAAAGGCCAGTTTGGGATAAAAAGTAATGGATTTTACAAATCCTCTAGAAAAAAAGGCTTATATAATAATATAGTAATAATATAGTGTAATATAGTAATAATAAGGCTTATATAGTAATAAAAAAGTTTTATTACATAAGTTTTATTTCTCTCCATTTCATGGTAATTTTAGGTAGTTTTGTGAGACATTCATCCCAAAGCCCCTTCTCTGACTTCATGGTGAAGAGCAGAGTGTTGTTGAAGAGACTGTTGAAATGAGACACACATCCCTCTCTTGGGATTTTTTCTCCAAAGCCTGTAGTTGCACAAACCATAGCACAAAAATACATACTGCAAAAAATATTCGATGAATTATCCTATTTATTGAAATGAGGTGTTCAAATAATTTCCATGGCCACAGGTGTATAAAATCAAGCACCTAGGTATGCAGACTGTTTGTGACTGTTTCTACGAATATTTGTGAATGAATGGGCTGCTCTCGAGAGCTCAATGAATTCCAGCTTAGTACTGTAATAGGATGCCATCAGTGCACCGTGTCCAGCCCTAACATTTCCTCACTCCTAAATATCTCTGAAGTTGGTGCATGAAGACATGTATGAGAGAGATTGGACTGGATGAACCTGGGTGACCTGCACAGAGTCCTGACCTGAAACCGACAGAAAACCTTTGGGATGAATTAGAGCGGAGACGGAGAGCAGACAGCCAGGCCTTCCGGTCCAACATCAGTGTGTGACCTCACAAATGTGCTTCTGGGAGAATGTTCAAAGGTTCCCATTAAACACACTCCTAAACATTGTGGAAAGCCTTCCCAGAGGAACTGGAGCTGTTGCAGCTGCAAATTAAGATTGTGAGTGAAGGCAGGTGAGTGAATACTTTTGGTGAGTGAGTACAGTGTACCAATATTTGTTTTGTCTATGTAGGTCAGTCTTTTGGCGTCATTGCTTCTCTTGAAACAGAATCGGATAACATCTCAAATCTGAAGGAATAAATATATATAATAAACTCTCACAATGCAGGATTTGAGGTCAGCAGAAAATGTCAAGGCAGATGATTGATCTCATTGTGTTTTTCGTGTTATGCAGTCTCTTTAATCAGTCTTGATGGAGAGGCAACTTTGTCCTCATGACTTTAGAGCAGTAAACTTTGCGCCTTGTTAATGATGGATCGGGCGTCTGGGGTTATTCACCCTGATGCACGGCCACTATGGACTTGTTTGGCCTCGGCTCAGCAAAAAAAAAAGTAACAAAAACTTCTCAACTTCAAGACTCTCCGTTGATTTAGGGGACTCATCGACTTCCTTGGTATCGGCACCCTGAAAATCATTATTATACATCAATAGGCAATGTTGTGTCCAACTTTTCATTTGATTTCATGCACAAATTGTTTTGCTGAATGTTGTGCTCCGGCGCCTCCTGGCCTGACCCTGCAGTGTTTTGTGGATTTTTGCCTCTTCCTTTCACTCGCACATCAAACGCCCTCGACCATCTTTGTACACCAGCAGCAGCTCATCAGGACCCAGTGCCACCAGTGACTGCCTGTGATGGAACCTCTGCTAATTACCATCAAACCCAGCACCCTACAGTCGCCGTACACTGTTTTGGTTCAGTGTAGGACTTCAGTGCAGACCAAAGGTTTTTTTTTGCAAGATTTAAAAGCATTTCTTCTGCCACTCTCTGATATCTCCCTTATTAGGCCCAGATGGAACACATTGATTCCCATGCAATTATTTTTTCCTGCTCCACCACGACTGGATGATTTCCTTCATGCTTTCAAGCCCGTCTGCTGGGGTCATGGCTTGTCAGAGAGTGCGATGCATTTTCCTGTGCATGATTGAGCATTTGTGCGTGTGTGTGTGTGTGTGTGTGTGTGTCTGTAATGCAATACATGTGAAGGAGTTACGTATTTAGAGGACATAATATGAGAAACTGTTTTCCAATACAGTTTGACTGCAAAAAGAATACAGTTACACTGTTGAAATTAATGGATTGCTTAAGGGATTTTTCTACTTCATATATTTCATAAAAAAAACAATGTCCTGACCTTCTGGGTTATTGCCTGGCGCCATCGACTGTTTCCAATAAAAGTTTGTTCAAAGTAAATAGTCGATCGCACCGGATTTGAACACAATACGTTACACATTACTTTTAAAATACATTTTACAAAACACATTTTAAAAGTGACTCAACAGTGCACATGTGCACACTTCTCCCCTAATGCAACATTAACAAACATATTGTGAGTAACTCCTCACGTGCATGCGTGCTTTGATCAAAGCATCGGGCCTGTATTGGGGCATTTTCCCACAGAAAGCAGATGTGTGGGTGATGGGGCAGAGGTGATGGGTGTTGGGAGGAGAACCTCTCCTGTCCACTCAGGATGGGAATGAGGCAGTTAGTGGGTGGAGGTCTGGCCAGAGATTAGCCTTCCTCTGTCTGAGTGATCCCAGGACTGCAGCAGAGGCAGGGCCGACCTCTCCTCTGCAGCCCGGCGCGGAGTCGTTAATGTAAACACGATCGATATGTTTGTTGTGAGACCTGTGTGGCTAAGAGGAGAGGATGAAACCATAGAAGCAAGGGGTCGGGATCTCGCCTCATCCTCACTGTCTTCTCTAAAGCCCATCACATCTCCATGTCCGTCTTGTTCTCACTGTACTTACAGCACTGCACCGTATTGAACACTTTGGCTGTCTAAATTATTCTTTTGAAACACCTTTAAAGCGCCTGCCTGACTCCCAAGCAGCAACCACTGCGGCTAAATTTTGAAGGAGCGAATGAGTACATGAAGTCCAGCTCCCCAAACGACTGAGAGGGGCAGATGGTTTTAAGTTGAAGAGAAAAAAACTTTGGAAATTTTCCCTTAAACTATAATTTCAACAATAATGGAAAATTCACCCTTGAATGTTGTATTTCTCTTGCAGCGTGTAGAATATCACATTGTTCATTAGCTGAGTCAGTCGGATAGCGTCTGTTCACTAGCTCCTGTAACTTGAATCTCTAACTAGGCATTTATTTTAGTTTTCTGCTATTAAAATTGTGTTGCTGGAGATAAAGGAAAAGCGCGTCCTTTAAACAGCAATTCCTTTGTGACCACCGAAAGAACTGCAGCTGCCATTTATCGCTGCTATGTTTTTTTGTTTGCTTTTTTTTTTGTTTGTTGAGTTTTTTTTAGTTTGATTGCCTTCGGCTCCAAAAGCCATAACGTAATCCTTAAGGGCAGCTGTGCATTGCAGTATGTCGACTAAATGTGTTTGAGCTTTTGTTAAAGAGATTTGTTTTGCTCAACCACAAACCACCAACACACCCATCTCCACAAGATGCGATTGAAGAAAACCAGAATTGTAGTTCATAGAAACACAAAACTGTCTCAATTTCTATTTTAACAACTTTTTCCACCTCTACTTTTATGTAAAACCTTATTTTAAGCAAGTTAGTTAAAAAAATATTCTGGATCTTCATGATGAAGCCCAACTTTTCCTGTTTTATTTTACACCTGTAAGCAAATCTTTGGCCCACTGTTGCTATTGGATTTTGAACACAGATATCAATCAAAGTTATAAATCAAGTTATTCGTTTATAAAATGTAGCCTCCATAAATGTGCTCCCTTTAAAAAATGAAATTAAATAATGAAATTATTCTTTCCACTTTCTTTCCTCAAAAGCACCACTGATGTCAACCTGTAATTTTAACACATAAAAACACAAATAAAACACATAAAAACTGCTATTCCTTGAATTGATCATAAATTGTGATTGAGGTTAAAGTAAAACATCCATGCTGATGCCCAAACTTTCTCCTATTTTTTTTTCAAGTCTGCACCAACTGCTTGCCAGATCCAGATATCAATTATCACCTTCTTCCTTATAAAATCTTCAAGTTTTTCTGAAATATTCTGAATTTTTACTCCAGGGTTTGTATCTGATGTGCTCAAGTGTTAACGAGTAAATGTTCATGAAGAGGTGGTTCTGACAATCAACACAGAGAAAAACGATTGTTGGAAGCTAAATGTTCTGCCTTCGCGCTCAT
Organism: Karalla daura; assembly: GCA_029224185.1. Classification (NCBI taxonomy): domain Eukaryota; kingdom Metazoa; phylum Chordata; class Actinopteri; order Chaetodontiformes; family Leiognathidae; genus Karalla; species Karalla daura. Next base: position 6,856,236 of record CM055201.1, read on the forward strand.
GTTTTTAAATAGAAATATTCTAATAAACCTCATCACATAGTAAAGCTTTCTCTAGTGCCCCAGATTTAATTTCCTGGCTCCAAACAGCTGGCAGGAACTCAGCAGGCGGCAAACCAGAGTTCGTGCTTCAGAAATGTTTCCTCAGAAGTGATGGCGTCTGTGGTCGGACTCAAACCTCTGCACCTCTGTCACGTTTCATCTCATGAGGTAAAGTGAAAACATCTGAACCCACGTCTGCGTGTTAGTCATTTTAGTGCATTCAGTATTTTCTTATTCATTTAGTTACTCAACTTTCCATTAGTAGCAAGAGAAGTCCTTTGACTCCGGTCCCCTGTCTTCCTCTCCCTCTCATTTCCCGTCACTCTGCAGCTGCTCCTCTTCCCCGCCGTCTCTGACTCGCATGCATTTCTGATAACCTCTCACCCAGATGAGATTTTTGAGCATTTTAATGGCATAGTTTCCTCGTCGTCACGGGAAACCGCAATTCATATTTGATAAGCATTTCACAATGTGTCACGTCTCTACTCAAGCTCACAGATCTTTCTCTGTTTTTTTTTTTTTGCACTGATAAAATCTGCCTTTGAAGGTTAGGAGCATATTTGAACCTTAAATTTTCAGCAAGGTTGGGGCGACTATTTTCAATTAGTTTGGGTATAATTAAAATTCTTTCTGCTCTTAAAATAAAACAGCGAGCAAATTTTCTGGGAACTCTTATCCGTGACCTCGGCATGTTTCCGAGCACTCTGCATTATTTTCTCAGATACAAGAGTGCTGTCTGTTCTCATTTAAGAATGCGTGGGCTTCATAATGGCAGACTGGTAGAGTTCAACCCTGCCTTTTGTTTCCTTCACTCAACATGGTCTGTGAGACAGACCGTGGTCCGCGCCTGTTGCATCTGCATGACTGTCACGGTCACAGCTGGCGTGTCCTCTCCGCCTCGTCTCCTGCGGCCTCTGTCTCGTGCCCGTTCCTCACCTGTCCGCCAGATGCCCTCGGTGTGCGCCCCCGTCCGTCACACCTGTGACTCATCCCTAATCAGCTGTGATCCGCTGCCTGCCTCTCCAGCTGCTCCACATCTCCAATTAGAGTCCCAGCTCTGCAGCCTGTTGCCCCCAGACAGAACATGTTCTCTGACGTGTGCTACCTGTTGTCTCCCTCCGTTCCAAGTGAAATACCTGTGATTCCCCCTGTTGATGTTTGGCTGGTGGCTGTTCAGTGTCTAAAAGCAACACTTTCACCAAGAAAATATATGCGCGCTGTTTATTTTATGTTTTCACATTTTTAAAATGTCCTAACATTACATCCTAATGTATGTCATGGATGAAGGAGAGTAAAAGGCTGCTGTGCACTCCATCACATCTATTTCCAAGGAACTGATTGTAGACTTTAGTAGGTTCAAGACACCAGTGACCCCTCTTTCCATCCGGAGGGGGGTTGATGTGGACATTGTGGAGGACTATAAATACCTCAGAGTACATATTGACAGTGGGGTAAAATACACACACTGCACAGTACAAGAAGGACTGAGGTCATTCTACATCTGCCGATCAATGCTCCGACAAACTGATCCGCGAGGCTGGTAACCTCGTGGGGATGTGGTTACACCATGTCCTTTAGGATTGATGAAATATTTCTGATTCTGGTTTCATCAGTCACCCTTGCAACACACCATCTGGTGAAATCAGCCTTTCCCAGCATTTTTATGGTTGGAGTTTGGCTATGCCGAGACTTTTCCCAAATCCCACAACATTACTTTTGCAGCCTCAGCCTAATTACCGTCCAAACAATAGCCTTCATATGCCCCCGGTTTTAGTGGCACAACAGACCGATTCACCACATTTTATTGCACAATTTGACACTTAGGGGGGATGTCTGCAGGTGAACCTGGATTTTTGTGTCCCAGTCCTGCTGGGACACAATCTGCTTCCCAATTCTATGTTGCTTCATCAACAAGACTGAACTAAATGTACTTGGAGAAAACCTGCGCAGACACAGGGAGAACATGCAAGATGCACACGGAAAGACCCGGAGTCCAACTGGGATTTGAGGCCAACACTGTCTTGCTGTATGCGATGATGCTAACACCCGGCCATCATCTGGCCTCCCTGCAACTCACTCTAGCTTTTCACCGAAGAACCATGACCGAACGTAGTCTAGACAGCAGCTAACCCCTAACCGAACCATGAACATGAATGTAAATTAATTCTATGGATTTCCAGGAGGTACATTATATTGTTTACATGCACACACCATCATCGAAATGTGCGAAGCTATATTTGTGTGGGTGAGAGGTCTGTAACTAAGGAGACAAGACGGATAACACACACACACACACACACACACACACACACACACTGCTACTAGGCCTTTCTCAGACATGTCAATGTGTTAAATACGTGTTAATAATGTATATGTCAGCTCCAGGGCTCTGGTACTGCCTGCATGCGCTCTGTCATCCTTACTATATTGTATTACACAAATGAAAGTGAGCCATCGCTAATGTTATTAGTCACGTCTGCACTGTATTTGATGTGACAGCGCAGTGTGGGAAAGCTCTTTTTTTAAGCTAAGATTGAGCATAGAGAGGAAACATCTCTGTAAACCTATTTGTAATTTCATAAAAGCGTTATTTTATATTATCATAAGCCTGTCCACCTCATCCATTTATGTACGCAATTTGCCGGGTAGAGAGCTATGTTAGTCAGGCATCCAGCGATCCTTCGGCATTTAATAACTGGTAATCACCGGCCAGATTTAATTTAACAGACATTCAAAACAATTTGACTCGTCATGATAACATTAATTACAGCTCCGGCTCATTTCATCGGCGCTGTAAGGCGGTGCAGTGTGCATGCATGCCTAATGGACCGCGACCGACACTAATGTTATTAATTACACCCGCGCCTCCCCCTGCTACGACATGTCAAAATGTCAGCCGCGAAAAAGGCCAATTTATGAGCTTTGTTATCGGGGAAAAATCAAAGCGACAGGACCGACAGCGAGTGAACACGCGTAATGTAAAATTAAATAAATACGCAGATCGATCTCGGGAGAGAGGCTCTGAACGCGGCGCAGCCCGGGTGTTTACACTGTACACAGGCCTTTTGCAGAGACGGTGACATTTGTTGACATTTCTCCGATTATTCAGTCTCGTAGACGGACAACTCGTGGCTTTTCCGTTTTTCATGAAACTTTCCTCGCCGATCTCACATACATGAATCCTCAATGAACACGTGCGGCCTTTAACCGCAACACTAGCGCCGGCGTGTGCATAAACACAGCGCGGCCAGTTTGAATGAATTACCGCCGTTCTAATTCATTTCGCTCCCATGAAATATTCATTCAATGGACCCGGCCAAACCAACCTGTAGACACTTTGATGTCCGTCCGGAACAGAGCTAATGGAACCCGTGGTTGCGTAACAGATAAAAATGGAGATCTCTCGTGATTTCTGCTGCGATCGCCCCTGATATGAAGTGACGCCTGCGACTGATTAATAACCTCCAGCAGCCCCAGCCATGCCGGCTCATTGGTGTCGCTAACCACAGCGTATAAGTCAAAACGTCTCCCGTCTGCTGACGTGAGCGTACCGGGTGTCCCAGTGCGACCGGAGCACTGGTCTGTGAAACAGGAGACACATTTTTCTAAAGGTTGCGCTGCTTATCCGCGCCCCTGCTCACAGCGTCTAGTGGGGATTGTTGCTCTAACAATAGACGCTCGGAAAAGAGCGTGAGGGAGCTGTGGCACGGTCCGATCTTTGTTATGTGACTTGTGGGCCCAGGAACATTTGTTCTCCTTCATCCCTCGATATGTGTGGGATGAACAGATCCCTCCCGGGAGACGGCAGAGCGCTTGTTTGCTTCAACTCTCTCCATCTATCTGCTTCATCCTTCTTGCCATCTCCTACACGTCCTCGCCAGCTTTCTTATTTTTTTCTTTATCTGGTTAATCTCTATAATCTTTGCCTATTTCTGTTATGTTCGATTTCTCTTCTTTTCCCCCCCTGCTCTCGAATCTCCTTCCACCTCCCGTTATTACGCTTTGCCTGTAATCATGTGAACGGAGTGTGCACAGAAACACACCCACACAAGCAAAGTAATGAGTGTTGACATACTCGCACGGGGCTGCTTTTATGAAGCAGTGTTGAAATAAGTGTTATTACATGGCTGCCTTGGTGGCTAACTTGCATGAAGCTGTGAAACAGAAACATAAAACTGTAGTGATTCAAAAATGTAGTGATTCATCTGCCATTATAAAAAAAAACATGAAAGCCTGTGAAGAATAAAACAGTAGCTTCTATGTTTTCTGTTTTAATCAGAGGATGTATTTTAATTGTAAAATAGTTATAGCAAATAGTTATAAATTGCATGGACGTCCTGAGTGGCACTTCCCACTGTCCGTAGCCCCAATCAGGAATATAATCTGGGGCTTGGGTTGAACATCAACATGTTAGTATTGACCCCATGATTGTGTGAGGATGCTAAGGTTATCATGGTGCCTGAAGCACATCTGTATCCTTTAGACAACTTATGTGTATTGTAAATAAACAAATACATATATTATAATTTAATTGTGGTGTTTTAGGCAGCATGGTAGTTGGATGATAGCAGTGTCAACTCGTGGCAAGAAAGTCCTGGATCTGACTTCTGTATTTCAACCAAGTGTTGAGTCTGGAGTTGATTCAGGCCTCTGAATTGCCCCGATGGAGGTGTATGTATGGGAGTGAATGGATTGTGTGTGTGTGTGTGTGTGTGTGTGTGTGTATGTGTGTGTGTGTGTGTGTATGTGTGCCCGATAGCAGACTGATGACTTGTCCAGGGTGTATTCCCTACTATCGCACTAAGTATTCTGGGATAGGCTCCAGCAGACTTCCAGCGACACTGTTAAGGCACAATGCAAATAAGATAATGGATGGATGTGTGTCCTGTTTCACTGACCCTTTAACAACCATTTCAGCTGCAGCTAAATAGAGCGATACTAAATTTGCACTGTCGCACTTTATTTTTAGTGACAAAAAGCCCTCATCAAGCGGTTTTCATGTGCAAAACACGTCCCAATTGCACCGTACAACAGTTCTGCACACACACAAGCGTGCGCGCTGAAACGGTGACATTCCTCTGTGGTTTCTCTCCAGAGTCACTAGATCACTGTCGGATTAGCCCCCCATTTCCCTGCAGGCAGTTGGGGCGCCCCAAGTGTGTCGGTATTTTCCCTCTGTGTGTGTGTGTGCGCCTGTGTGTGTGAGTGAGAGTGAAATGGCAGGGAACATGGTGATTAACACTGGATGTGTGGTTGCTCCCGGCACTGGCACAGTCATAGGGAAGTGCTGAGCCGTGTAAGCACCTGCTTTATTCCCCCCCAGTGAGACGACAGAATAAAGACATCAAGTGCACCCCCCCCCCCCACACACACACACACCCCGCCTCCCACCTCCCGCCCAACTACCCACCCATCCATCCGCTTTTCCCCCTGCTCCGCATACATACACAAATGCACACACACACATATACACACAGTGAAGGCTGTGTCGGAGCGGTGTAAATTCAAGCTGAGTCTGTGCCAAGCCAAGGGCACCGTATTGGACCTGTGTCTGCAGCATCTTTCCAAGCGTGACCTCCACTGCTGGAGTGGAATTGTTTTCCCACCTCCAATCCACCCATTACTTAGAACTACGGTCTGCTGGGATCCGGCTCTTTGTCTGCCCCCTGGCTCTCGGCTTCAGATCGCAGTGCCCAAGTCTCTGGCTTGTCTCATGGAGTCTGGCAGTGTGATTTAAAGGGGAACTAGAACGGTTGAATGGAGTATTTGTCCGTGTTCTTCGGTGTTAGCATAGAAGCCGTGGAACGTTGGGTTCATGAGAAATGCAGGGGAGGCTAAAATCCTGTTTTTAGTTGTGGGAACAATACCATATTCCATACGTTCGACCATCCATCCAGTATCTCACACATCCATTGGTGTCGTGGGGAGATTTTTTTTGGTGTGAAGGCGGGGAATACACCCATGACAGTTAACACACACACACGCACCATTAACCATTCACACCTACATCGCTCTCTAAATCACACAATTAGGAGTCTCTAGTTGAGGTCTCTCATTTTCCTCTCCTTTTTATTCCCCTTTAAGAAATGAGCATTTGAATCAAATGAGCTGAGAGGGAAAAAAACAAAAGAGTAGATATAAAGGAGGAGGGCATGCATTCAGGGTCGATGTTGGCACTGATATGCAGGTTGTTCATACATTTGCCCGACGTTTTGTGTTCATTATAGCTGTTGTTTGTTTATTCCTTTCATACATATGGTCAGCGTAGCAGAAAGGCGGAACAGGCTGTGTTGCCTTCTGCGTCTCTCCTTTGAAATAACAACCATACAATGTATATTCCTTTATAACAAAGCCTGCTACTGTACCAGAGAAAACCCAGGCCATGATAATTGCTTTCAATTTGGGCCCCTAAGAGTCTCTGGTGGCTACAAAGCAGTCGTGGAGCCACGGCGGATTATAAACCATGACAGTCTGGAGCATCCGTGGCAGACGCCAGACCTCTGGATAATTAGCATGATTTTTATGAGAGGTCTGAGCCTTGTTACATGCGTGAAGCCCATCCTGCGCTCTGTCCTGGCCACCCTCATCAGGCTGAGGGCTGATTCCTGATTCTTCCTGCTTCCCGCAGCTTCCATCCACGGTTTAGCATTTGGTTTGTGAGGAAATTCTCAGTCCTGCAGGTTGTAGCTGTGCTGCTCCGTAGCCCCGGGTATTTAACATCTGTGTGGGTGATGATTGAGGTCATTCATAGACCGCCTCCATTGCACATGATCCCTATACACATGGTATTGGTGCTCATTTAAACACTCTGCTTTTCACTTTTGTTAACTTTGGTTTCAATAGCTTACCCTTGTAAATGCTTGCAGCCCCTTCTTGTCACGTACCAAACTCAAAAGGGCCTGCACGCTCTTCTCCACAGCATTGACTCATGGCACGCCTCATACAGGCCGCTTTCCTGAAAGTAAAATAATAGATCTGATTTTAAAAAGATGCAGCAGAACTTGATATTGTCTTTTTCATGCCATGCATTCATCATCAAATGACAATTCCTGGAGCCGACATTACCCATAACACAATTTAAGTCTGAGTGATCACTGTTGTCTCCTCTGACTGGAAAATATCTGCTGAACTCTTTCTGTCAAACTTGGCTTTAAAGGAAAATTCTGGTATGTTTCCACGCAGTATATTTCCTATTATTCACTTTATTCCCATTGCTCACCTTCGCTGTATGGATTCAAGGCGGTTGTTTAATGCATGTATTGTGAAACAAACCTCCTGTAGCTTTTCAAATAAACCCAATTTTCATTCCAGGAATCATTTCATATCTAACAATATCCAAGTAAATGCAGGAAGCCACCGCCTGGAGTGGCCATTATAGCTACATAGACAAGGATTTAGTGCATCCTTGCATCCATATTCATCCATGAACTGCAGTTTGTTCACATGTGTGAGGTTGACTTCTAAGGACACTTTCAAAGCGTGGGGTACATATGAGCCATGTTTGTACAGTGGCCGTCAGCAGAGACACTTGCCATGCAGTTGTGCTGCTTTACATCCTCTGTACCTGCTGCCTAATCACTTCTTTCATTTTCTTTACTGTTTGCCAGCAAGGCTGTTGGAAATCGAGACTATAATTGATTTTCATTCCCGATTTTCACCTTATCATCAGCTGGGCAGCAAGTGGACAACTTGAGAAACCGTCTGACCCTTGGGTTTGGACCTTTTGTCTTGCAAGGCCACTGAGGCTGTGGTAGCATCTGGTGCCCGGGCTGCAGAAAATAGATGGATTGTGGATACCTCTAGCTTTTCCACCGTGGAATTTAAAATCACTTTCCTATGGAGAGATGGCACAACCGAAAACGAAATACGAGAATAATGTTCATTTAAATCTCTGTGTATATTGGCAATATATATATTTATCTGGCAACTACATGCTGATTGGATGCCTTGCCTACCACTCACAAGAATAATCACATGACATAGCAACTTTTTCCTGAACTAAGTGGTGAATGGAGCTATACAAGTATGGAGCATGTACACATCCAGCCTTGTATGTTTGAGCCAGAATCGGAGGAAGAAACAGACACCGAGAGGGAACCAGAAGATTGTCGTTCTTCAGCAAAGCAAAGACAAAAATGGTTTGCCATTTTGCAGTAGGTCCACTTTATAGGGTTGAAGTTCACATTCCTCAAATCTCTTGACCTTATAAGAGTAAGGAGGGGAGTTTAACTTGGCTTTATATGATATCACAGGGCTATAACTAAGGCTCAACACTCCCAGTGTACAGAATTACTATAATGTATGTGCAGGGTGGGGACGGGTGAAGCCAGCGATTTCATATCTCATCTTATTAAATAAAGAGCTGTTGCAACTCCCACTTCATCATATTGCTTGGACTGTTTTTATTTTTTTTCCTTCTGGCCTCAGAGGTGTATCCAGTCCATCCATCTGTGTTTATTTTTGGCGCGCAGATGTGTGAGACTGCACAAACAAAATTGGTGAACTGCAGGTTATATGACATGCTGAGCAGAGCTGTGTGCAGAAGCGCTGACAGTGACAGGGTCTGGCGGTAACGCCGGGGCAGTGGAGGTCTCTCAAGTGTCGCAGAGAGCTATGGCCACATAATTCGATATAGCTGCAGTGGTGAGAGCGATGAAAAACACAAAGCATTAATTATGCTGCCCCGGCCTCTTCTCAAAAGAGCGCGGAGGTCAGTGAATTTCGTCATTTCGTACACAAGGACTTTGAGGAGTTCGTTTGTCAGGGTCGTCCCGCTCCCGGCTCAGAGTTGAGGTTTGATCAGCCTCCTCCTGTGCGCGTCCCGGCTCTTTAATCAAAACTAAGATCTTCCCTTCACCTCAGATCTCTCCCCGTGACATTTCTTCAAGGGGTTAATTTGCCAACAGCCATCAGCCGACGTGTCAGTCCCGAAGTCAAATGATCTCCATCGCACGGAAACGGTGCTTAAAATTCACCCCGGCTCCCCTGTCAATCACCGATGGCTGCATCAGATCAGAGTTTTGTCTGAGCCGAGACTGAACTTGGTGGAGATCAGTGGTGTCAGAGAATTCCCCTGGCCTCCCTCCATCCCCAGAAGGTCACTTTGCCGCAGGCTGTCTCTCTTTTTTTTTTTTTTGCCGCCTTTCTGCGGCTCCAAGAGTTGCGGGGGGAAAAAAAAAAAAAAACTAATGTGCCCGACTAATGAGACAGCGGGAGAAAGACGTGGTAAAAAAAGCAGCCGGCGGATTAGCTTCAGATTTTCGATTTAAAATGTTAATCTGTTGTCTAAAGTTGAACTGCGTTGTACAGTTTGTGGCGGAGCGCCAGTGATCCTTCTGTGTAACTAAGCAGCAGAACATGTTCTGCCACCGTCGCTGTTTGTGAGGCTCTTTCCTTTTTTGTGGACCAGCTTTCTGCTGATGGCTGATCAAAAGCTGTTTATTCGCCTATGTGTGTGTGTGTGTGTGTGTGTGTGCGTGTGTGTTGCCCTACCACTGTGCTGTGCAGTCTTCATCTTTATGTGTGAGCACTTTCTGGTATGTTTGTTGTCTGCATTTGTGCACACAAGCATGTTTCTCTCTGTCACCACCGGCTTTAATCATCTGTGGAGCGAGGCCATGGGTAGAAGTCAGCGGTGACCCTCCCACGCTTGCACACCGTGTGTGTGCGTGTGTGCGTGTGTGTGTGTCTATGCGTGTCTGCTTATGCATCGTTCCCCCTTGTGCTGCAGTCCTGCTCCTCTGCTAATGACCCAGCAAAGCACCTTAATGACAAGAAACACACACTCCCCGCTGCTCCACCAGCCACAACTAATAAGTTGGCCGGTCAAACACGGAAAGTGTTGTAACCGCTTCAAACAAGGAAAAGAAAAGATAGAAATTGAGGAGCGTGAGCTGCGACGAGATTTCACAGCTCCGAGGTGGACTGAAAGTGAACACAGCTCCCGTCACTCAGATCTGCTCCGGTCTTTGATGGGCGTTTTTTTTTTTTTTCCTTCTTTTTTTTTGAAGGAGGAGGGGAGAGAGTGCAGCAGACCACTGCAAGCCTAGCATAAAATCGTCAAATCAGATTTGTTTGTTTATCTTTTACTGCTAATTCCTCATTAAAAGCAGTCGGAGGCAGCAGGAGCCCTTTGATAAGAATCGGCGCCGTGTTTGCTTTACTTCTCCGAGGCGCTGTCATCTGGTAGGCCCACTGTGTGAGTTGGCTGCAGACACAGAGAGGCTGTGTTGATTTACCTTATTTAAAATGTAGCATTTTTTTTTATACCTCCTCCGTTATCATCTCGCTCGTCTGACTGTTTGCTCAGTGGTAATCTGGTGAATCAGTGCCGCCCGGGCTCCCGTCTCATCCGAATTATCAAACAGCACCCTGTCCACTTCCATCTCTCATGCACGAAACGCGGCTCACGTAATTGCCCCGAATCTTGGCATGTGCGCGCGTGTGCGTAGGCAAGAATGCGTGCAAGTGCAGCCTGCGCTCTTCACTCATACATGTGTGCAACAAGGGCTGCATTGTATTTAGAGACAAGGCAGTATTTCATAGGTCATTTCCCTTCCGATCCTACAGGGCGCAGTGCACGGATTACGGCTATCTAAAGAGCCGAGATTGAGTTCAGCTCATTTTTCAATTCTGCCTTGTGTTCAGGTTTTAATAAAGCCAGCCCAAGGGCCTGGGAGAATAAGGAAGGGTGGGGGGTGGATGTTGTCGGGTGGAGGGGTGGGGTTGGTGGTGTGAAAGGCACTAATTCCAGCTCGGTGCTGGTTTGTGATCTCATTAGAGCCATGTTGTACTGTCACACACACACGTCCCCTTGCTCAATCACAGCGGCCGAAGACCTGTTTAAATCCAAAATGAGTTTCTGGCCACAGAGTCTGATTTATGAGGGGGTGCGAAATACCACAGACCTCCGTCTCGCTTCCCGCCAATTTTTTATGTTTGGAATTGTTTATTTTTCTACTCGTTTGTCTTGAGATATTTCAACAACTTCCGGATTTGTGTCCGTCTTATTTTTCTCTGTCGTCTGTACAAATAAACTTCTAATCTCTCAGTTTTTAATTGCTGCTTGAAATTACCAAAAATGTTCCCCCGTGCTTCTCGAGCAGGCAGGCTTGGTGAATGAGTCTCTGGATAAAATCTGAAGGGTCACCAGATGATATAAAAGAAAATTCACTTAAAAAAACACCACCCCATGTTTCTTATTTTGTATCTCGAGCATTGGAAGTTTATGTCCTTCAACTTCCCCTCAATTTAAAGTATCTGATAAGTAAAATCCTAGCTAGCAATTTCTATCCTCAATAAGGCCATGGCCATAAACTGTGACCACGTAGTTGTCATTTTAATAATGAGCCAAAAACTTTTCAGAGAGGGACAATTTCACTTGTAGAAAGTTCAATAATTCCTAAGAAAACTGTTCATAACTGTGCACGAAAAGAGCATTTTCAATGAATTCGCTGAACCTTTACCTTCCATTTTACCCTTGCAAGGTTGTGAAGAAGTTCCGCAATAGCGGGAACAGCTTTTTCCAGTTTGTTTTACCATTCTTTTTCTCCTCGCGTCATCTTAAATATGCAGGAATTCCTCGCTTCACGCCAAAAAAAAAATGCTTATGCAAAGCATGCGGCGCCTTAAAAACATAAACTGCGAGATACTGAAGGCATTCCGCTGCAAGCTTGTCAAATTCATATTAATAAGACGAGCCGGGTTCTTCCTCTCGAGCTGCGAACATGATCTGCAGCTCAAAACCATGAAACAGCCGCTCATTTGGCCCTCTGTACTGTAACTGCCTGTACCTACAGTATCTCATTTCCCCATGCACCACTGTGTGCTCCGCACTCTCATGAAGGGGGCCTGACTATCCTCTAAATCCGCCCGGGTTTGATCATTAGGACGTGCTGGAGGAATCAATCCGGTGAGTGAATTCACATCACATACACCTCCGGCTCTCATCAAATGACCTTGACTGCTGCCGCCGCTGGCATCGCTTGGTTTTTTAGATGAGAGGCTAAGTATGATGGTAAGATGTGTGATGTGTAGATGAAGTATAGCTCTGCACATTAGCGGGCTCTCCGAGAGGTAAATTCAAGCGGGCTAATGAATGTGCCATGCTGACTAATTTAAAGTTCAGCGCCCACGCAAAGGTAATGAGAGCCGCCGGAGCAGCCTTTCACCACAGGCCAGAGTCGCTGATTTGAGGGCAGACCTCCGCAGTGTGTGTGTGTGTGCGTGTGAGAGAGGACATAAGGGTTGTCTCAGAGCTGTTAGCCCTGACGGTGATAACCACTGCATGGCCTCCCTGCATCAGTTCCCCCAAATACAGAGGCTTCATCCCCCATCCATCCATCCGTTATCTTACCTGCTTTGTACCCAACAGTGACTTTGGGGTCTGATGCAGTCTGTCTGCAGTGAACACAGGGTGAAGGCAGGGAATACTTCCCAGACAGGTCGCCAGTCCGCAACAGGGCACAGGCAGCATTTGCTCTCACACTCACATCTGGGGGCAGTTCATGCTCCTCCTCCACTGCGCGGTACCGGCGCAGTACGGTGCAGTGCAGCACAGTTCAGGCCACAGGTGCTTTTCCACTAGTACCACCTGGCCATGGGTGGACTCATCACGGCACAGTTGCCGTGACGTTGTCTCGTACGTGACACAAACAACGGAGTCGACAATCTGCCAGCTCCTCAAACTCCCCATCGCTAATGGAGAAGCACGAAAGGGATTCTTACTTATCACAAAAGTCACCAGGACAGACAAAACAAAAACAACATCAGCACCAGCCTGGTTCCACAGATGTACACAGACATGATGCTGACTTCAGGTTTGTTTTCAGAAGTTTTGAGCACAGCAAGAAGTTAGCACTGATTGCCGAAAAGCCGGTAACCAACCAATGGATAAGCAGCGTTAAACATTGCTTCTAGTGATGTATAACTGGAGCTGTGTAATGGAATAAGCCCAGTCTAAGTCACAAATATGCTAACCATCAGCCTTCACAGCCTGCGATAAGTTCACGTTGAGTTCAGGCCACCATTCCCAGCGCTGCCGGTCATTGTCCGTAAGCATCTTCATCTGGTCAGACCATTTCCAGCCCTGACGGTTCCACCCACTCCAGCCGTTGTGGTCCTTAATGGTCTGGTAATCGTTCTGGAATTACTGCCGTTACTGGAATTTAAAAATGAAGGATTCGTTTGTGACCCTGGTCATGTATTGATGACCCTCTGACCAGTCAGTGGCCGGAGCCCGCTCACGTCATGTTTAAGGACTAGTACGGCTCGCTTGGAACCTCGGCTGAGCAGGTACCAAAGGGGTGCAAGGTACCAAGAGCTATCGAAGTGGAAAAGCAAAACAAGTGTACTGTGCCATACCATGCAGTGGGCATTAAGGGGCTTTCACAACAAAAGTGACAAATTGGGCAGCGGGAATGAAGTGTCTGGAGTGGCGCAATTGACGCAACTCTTGAGTGTCTTGAGAGTCTAGAGCGGCGCGAACCAAGCGTCAGGAGCTGCACTGTGGAAGTTGGAACAGTTGAACTTGTCAGGCGACACGGCATCCAATCAGAGACGAGTTTATCCTGACGTCACAGTTTGCTCAGAAGCATACAGCTACAGTTTTTTACCTGGGTTGGATCAAAAAAGAAGAGTCAGTGAGAGCCACTTTTTGCATCTGTGAAGTGAAAGCCCCTTTAGAGGGGGTAAACATGCTCGTTTTTGGACTGTAGATGGAGACAGTACTACCTGAAGAAAACCTACCAAGATAATAAACAAACTCTATACAGAAGGATCATGAAACCCCACCAGGACACCTTCTTGCTGTGAGACGACAGCAAAATCCACCATCCGAGGTGCAACAGACATATGGAATTACAAAGCACCACAACATTTGCACGTGCTGTCACCTCACCCAGTACACACACTCCGCCGTGGAAATGCACTGTCACACTGCAAACGGTGCAGGCCTCGGCAGCTTTGTTAACATCTCTGAATGCTACCTCCACAGTCCATATGCAGCAAAAACAAGTGTCACCTGCGTGTGACGGGGATATTTTTGTAGGTGAAGATGTGATATCTGCAGCCGGCAGCTCTGAGAATGCAGGTGGTTCAAGATGGTGGAGATGAATGTTCCTCAGACTGGGGCAAATGTCGCCGTTACACAACTGAAGAGTAATAACTGTGATGAGGGCCAGCTCTCTCTCTCTCTCTCTCTTTCTCTCTCTCTCTCTCTCTCTCTTTCTTCCTCCTCTGCTGCTCTGTGCAGGAGACTGGGCAGGGTTTCAAAGCCTCCTCTTTTCTCAGTCTGACTCAGTCGGAAGAGGAGAGAAGAGAAAAAAAAGTGTCCTTCTCCCACATTCACACAGGAAATTCATCATTCTGGTTTTCTGTCCATGGACTCAAAGACTCTGAAAACGAAATACTCTTGTCTCCTGAGTTCAGCGACGACTCTCAGAACGTCATGACGGTCATCATTGAACCTCACACTCAGGTACACACAAACTTTGAGTTTACATTTTGTTATTTCACAAAGAGGTGTGGGGCATGGGTTGGCACTGGGCTCTGGATCACTTGCTACTAGGCTACACAGAGAGGACAAGTGCTTTTTTTAATGTTTACATTTTACTTAACAATACGGTCTCCAATTTGAAAAATCAAACCACTTTGATCAGTTTTTCTTTATTTCAGTTTATTTGATGCACTGGTAAAATAAATGCAGTAGCTGCATTCAAAGAGCACTTTCAAACTTTTGAAAAGTCTGGGTATTACAAAATAGTACAAAAAAGCCCCAAAATCGGAGGGTATGGATCTACAGCCGATCCATCAATTATCTTGTCTGTTCCTACCTGCACCTGACTGTGTGTTGGGAGTCTGCTGGAGCCTAGCTCCAGCCCTAATAGGGTAAAACAAGGAATACAAGTTGGCAGTCCATTGAGAGCATCCATTTATCAGAAAGATCAACTGTCCTCTAAAAGACAGTTTCACATTTCCATGTGTTCTGCATTGAAGTCGAGGTGGAATTTTTTCTTTCTTTTTTTCTTTCTCTTTTGAAGTTACAACAACCAAAGTGAGATCAGCGAGTAGACCAGACACTCCCACCAGGGCAATGTAAAGTTTCTGAGTGAAGTTTGTTTAAAGCATATGACAACAACTATAGAAAATACAGGGAAAACATCCTGGACCGGTTGCCAGTCCCTATAGCAGAGGCCAAATTAACTCACACAGCCGCACCTCGGGACATTTTTGTCTCCAATTGACCTAAACGGACGGTGGGAAGGAACAAGTGGAACTGAAGAAATCCGAAGCAACTAAAAAGGGAAAAAAAAAAAACTGTCAAAAACATTCAGTGTGACCACTGCAAACATCATATTCAGAGCACTTATTTATCTAAGCATGGACCACTCCAATCTATTCACCTTGTAATTTATTTATCTGCACATTTTGTTTTTGGATGACATGATCTGCGGTTCCTGCAGTGGGGAACATGCATGCTGCAGCAAGATGTCGGGTTCGTTTTAACTAGGCTCATTAGCTGCAGAAGGCGGCACCGGTTAATTAAAATAATTCCCTGTTATCGCGGCTGCTTTGGTCAGCCAAACGATACCGGGGGACTGCTATGCAGCACAGACTGCTCTCGCTTGGCGAACGGCGCTCCTCGACCACAGCTAGCACCTAATTAGCGCTGGAGGAGGAATATTTTACCGCGAATTAACATGCCGCGCTTCGGCCTGTGCACTAATTGACGAGCCTCATCTGAGGGCCGGCGAAAGACCGCGGCCGCATGGCGGCTCGGGCCCGAGTGCGGCAGAGAGACACGCGCAGAATGTTTAACCATTTCATAATTAGTGGGAATCAAAAAGCCGCTTGTTTTGTGGCGGACTTAAGTTCATTTCTATGGGCGTTGCGTGCTCGCTCGGAGGAGGGCCTCCCAGTGTTCTCCCATGACCTCCGCCGCACCCCGTTCCAGCATGAAAGCAGGTGAAGATCGTACACGGGTTAGAGGGCAACAGTGGTAAATATCCTATAATCCATGTTCGGATCAAAACTCAAAGGTCCAGTCTAATGAAAGGATTTGGACGAGCCGTAATCCAGAGTAATAGGAAGGGATCCCATAAACACTCCGCTCATCAAGTCACTCTGTTGAATAACATTAAAGCCCAAACAACCTTCAAAATACATATTTAAAACCCAAGGGTAAGCTTCCACACATGGATCTGCCCACAGCCAGAGTTTGTTTTAATGTACAATCTCTTGTTGGAATTGTATGAGGTCCTCCTGAAGATGTCTCATCCTAATAACGATCCCAACAAAACAAGAAAAAGAAACGAGGAAACAAACTCCACCAATATGTGTTCTTAAGTTCAACACTATGAGTCGCTTAAGCATTAACTATGTTGTGTCATTTTATTGTGTCGTCCTCGCCAGCAGCTCCACCAGTTAAGTTCAGGGTAGCATAAGGATCTGGTCTTCCATCATTTAGGGAATCGCACAGGTGATAAACGATGCTGTGACTTCATCAAATATGAACATGTGTGTTAGACATGTGTCTAATTATGAGCTGCCATCTGTATTTTTAAGAAGCTCCATATTTGAAAGATTAAGAATGTTGTATTTCAGACAATAAACATAAAAGCAAATATAATTTGTGTAATGTATAATTTGTGTAATTTTCTTGCCCCCACCAATAATGTTATGAATGTGTTTCAGACTCAGGATATCTTTTCAAAAGTAAACAGTAAACATGTTGTCTCTGCACTTGTTTGAATTGAGATAATGTTGACAGGATTAGCTAACCATCGTGCTGTTTGATTTATGCTTTGCTCAACTTATTTCAAGAAGGGGAAGTGCCGCTAACCATGCCTACTAGTTGGCGTTTCATTTGCAGTGCAGTTTATGCAGCAGAAACACAATTTATTCTGTGTGTGTGTGTGTGTCCATGTGTGTCTTGTGCAGATTAGTGGACGTTGCAGCGCTCCAATCAGTTCATACAGCTGGAAACACCGGGCCGCTATTCCCGCCGACACTATTTGTTGTGTATAACTCCTGTGACGAAGACATTGCTCCATCTCTCCAGCTTTAAACATGTCTCTTTTTCCCTCCCTCTGTTTCTCACTGCCTTTGTCTCTCCGCACAGGGACGTAACAACATTGTCACATTTCGACATGTTGGCTGCGAGGGGAGTGGGTGGGTAGAGCCGACGCGTCTTCAAAATGTTTTCTCTTTTTTTTTTTGTTTTTCTGTCTTTTCATTGCGTGTATTTGTACGCTGATGTTTGTTCTCTGCATGCTAATCTGGCAGTCAACAGTGGTAAAGCCCGACTTGTGTATTTCAGAGACCCGGGATCTTTTGATCAGACCAGCACTGCCTGCTGGGTCCTTTTCGCAACCCCGCCGAGGCTTGTTTGCAGCTGCACACACTGTATGCACAGGCTGCTGGAGTAGTTGCTTGCACACATACACACACACACACACACACATACACATACACACACACACACACAGGGGTTGTTCATACTGTATGTTCACACACACACACCTGGACATTAACATTTTTCACACAGGACAAGAGAAGCGTCTTTGTCCGCACTCTGATAATGAAAGCCGAGGCATGAGAGTACACATGGCCCACACACCCACATGCATCCATTCGTAGTGGCTTAAAAGTAACATACTACGATTCAACTTTACCATGCACTCTGCGTGTGGTTGGCACACACACACACACACACAGGCACACACACACACACACACATTTGAGCCCACTCACTGACACATGAAAGCAGACACAGAGACGAGCAGCCTCCGTGGGCCTCGGGGAGCTCTAATGGCCTTGTAGAGTGCAGTCAGGGAGAGTGAGGGTGAAGAGCAGAGCAAGGTGAAGGCGTACAGCTCCACTCCCAACAACACACACACATACGCACACACAAACACACACACACACCCATGCACACACACACATGCGCACTAAAATCTGTGTGCCTAGACACATGGTGCACCAGCAGCACAGTGAAAAGTACAACCATTGAGAAAGCGCACAACTAACAAACATGCCACAACAAGCAGAATTCAACACAAGACACACTTTCTCTCTCTCTCTCTCTCCCTCTCTGTTTCTTACCCAGACTCACACTCGCACATTTACACACACACACACACACACAAACACACACACACACACACACACTGCATTGCTACAGTCAAGCGGCCCTGTCCTGATGAAGCTGCTGTTTCTAAAAGGAGCAGAACATGAATTATGCAGGTTCGTCTTCACATGAGGGGGTTTTTCTCCTTCGCCGTCGCATTCCTCTAAGCCAGCTGTTTTCTATTTCTCCTCTGACTCTCCTCCACTCTCTCTTTCACTCTTTTAAACTCATCCTCCCATCTCAAGCACTTCTATCTTTTTTTTTCATTTTAAATCATGTCTCCCAAAAAACTGCAAGTCTCGGTGCTCGCTCCTGCTTGCTGCCCCCCGGGCTCTCCCACACCTCCTCTTTCTCCTCTCCTCTCCTCTCCTCTCCTCTCCTCTCCTCTCCTCTCCTCTCCTCTCCTCTCCTCTCCTCTCCTCTCCTGCTCTTTGCTGCACCCACTAACCCCTTTTTTCCATCTCTTTATCTTTGTCTTGATGCTCTCTCTCTCTCCCTTCCTCTCACCGTCTCCCTGCATTTCTGCACACTTCATCTCTGTGGAGGGAGTGCTGAGCCGAGGAAGGGGAAGAGGGCCCGTGCTCCTCCACTCGTATCGGATTCTCATAAGTGTGTGAAAGAGGAGAAGCGGAAGTATTACAGTTTTCATCTGCGCCCACGGCTCGAGTTTCCCCCATTAAAGACGACGGTGACAAATGTCACAGTGATCCGCCACCATCACATTGTGTCATGTTTGTTTGTGAAAGGAGGTGGTGTGTGTTTTTATGAGAGAGGAGGATTTTTACACTTGCGCTTCAGCTACAATATATGCCTCTATAAATGGTATATAATCCACTTGGTCCAATATTGTTCAGGATAATATACAAGGACATTTACACTGTCATTAGGACTTTCTTTAAAGACAGAGTCCCTGAGAAAATTGAATAACCAAAAGGTGAATTTTGGAAAGAAGTGTAAGTGTAAGAAGTATAAGGTTGGAAAAAATTATTTGATTTTTGTAATCTGTTTTCTTGTTGTTTATGAATCCCATGTGATGTGTTTGTGAGGTTTTCTCAGAATGGAGCCGAAGAAAACTCTCATATAAACTACATTTAATAATCCAAGGAGCACATCATAAACTGTTGCAAATCTTTAAATTTGACTTTAAAGATTGAAAGACTCTAACAGTCCCACCAACACTCTACACAAAGTATCTATCAGCAATTCCTACCCCAATTCCAAAGCTCCTGAAGTTGACATTATTTTTTACATCCTTATGGGCATGTGGGACACACACACCAAACACGCTTGCAGGCACACATATAGACACAGATACAACAAGATAGGGGACAAATGGTGAGGTCAGATACAGAGATACAGAGACTGATACAGAGACACATTGCACTTTGTCTCAAGAAAAGGAAATGAATAACTCAATAAATTCAGATTATACGTGAAAAGAAATTCACCAGACTCTGAGCAGGGTATCGCTAAGAGCTGACGAGAGGAAGGAAACACACAAGGAAAAAAAAGCAAAACACAGCGCCAGCTATTTGTGTAATATGTAATGTGTAACCATTAATAAAGTAAATTTGTAGGACTTCTCCAGATGAAAAAATCAATACTTGTCTGATCCAGGAAAATTTAAATTGAAAAAAACATTCTAAAAAATTAAAATCTGTATCTAACTCTCCAAGACTCTCTGACCATTGGTTCAACAATGACCACAACACGTTGCAGAGTGTTACCTCAATAGTACCAAAGGAGCGGGTGACTACAGCTTCAACTACAAGTACAACCACCTCTCAAAATGTTACTCCAGAAGTACCAAAACGGAAAAAGCCTGCAATCACAACCAGACCATTGGATGTGAAAAGACAGGAGGTGGTTGAACGAGAGACAATGGCACCAATCAGAAACACGGTTATAGACATGTTTCAACCTAGTACGTACTGAGAACACAATTTGACCAGAAATCAGAAATCAGAAAAACTTTTATTGCCAGGTAAGTTTACACAACAAGGAATTTGGTTTGGCATGTGGTGCAGTAGACATACAGAGAATAAAATGCAATCTGAATGAATAAATGATAGATAATAAAAAGTAAAAAATCTGCATTCATAGTATACATATTCAACTGTATATAAAAGGAGATGTGCCTGGTCATGGTAGGTGGGTAGATTTTAGCTGGCTGTGCATATTATAATAACACAAGGTGAAACTTCTCCATAGACTGTAATGACCCACAGTGGGGATTGGCTGTATTAGTACATATGACCTGCAATTAGGACATCCTTGAAAATAATCCAAGAACATTTCCAAAGATCCCAAGAAGATCATGGCTGAAAGAGTACAGAAAAAGAAGATGAATTGGCAGTCTCACAAAATCACTGATACAAAAATATGTGGGCTACCGTTAAAAACATGACAACAGAGGATTGTCTAGTGTGTGCAAAAACACCTGGAACAAGACCAACAGTGATTCCAGAAAAATACAATTCCAGAGAGTGCAAGAGCAAAGAGGCATCAAGGTTTTTTTGCTTCCCTGTGTGAGGTCTTGGGTGTAGATTGTTATATGGTTCCCAAAAGATGCACACGAGCCCGTAACTGACTCTATTTTCTAATGATTCGGTTTTAAATGTATTTACACGTTATAAGCAGATTTCTGTCTATATATTATCCAGTCATATCATATTCATATCATGTCTGTTCTGTACACATTGTTCTACTGCATAATTTATATTCTGTTTTTCCCTTTGGCGCTTCTGGTTAGACACCAAACTGCATTTTGCTGTACCTTCACTATGTGCAATGGTGCATTCCACTGAATCCAGTCTAACCTCACATTTTTGGTTTTGAGGATTCAAAAACCATGGATATTCATTAACCGTCAGATGTAATTTCTGGCCCTGTGAGCAAAATTCACTTTGGTTGTTTTTCCACTGAAAGCAGACATCAGGAGATCGGAGTCAAAAAGGTCACCTCTCTTCCTTGTGCCGTGGTGAGAAGTCACCAGTGGGCCAATCACAGGGGCCACTTTCATCTCTCTGCTTTGTCCTTGCCCGATCGATCCTGCATGGCGCTGCCGGCCCGGTCACGCCGTGGCCTGTCACTCGGGAATCCAGCCGTTCCTAACGGGAGCGCGTCTCCCCCGCCTTAGGGTTCCACGCCGGCTCCGCAACACACGTGGTCTGGCCCGCTGCCACCTCTACAGCGGCAGCACACGCATGACCACGGAGGCTGAGTCTGAGAGTGTGTGACAATGTGCGCCGCATTCACGCAGATGAAGTGTGTGACCTTGTTCGAAGCTGTGGAGCAGCATGAGGTCCTCGCTCTGGGGAGCTTTTCTGCTACTACTTAAAACAAAAGTTAACCCGTTTTTCTCCCTTCAAGGACACCGTTTAAATGGTTGAGTGGCGTATTTATCCTTGTTCTCTGGTCTCAACGAAGAAACGACCGAGCATTGGTTTCATCAGAAATGACCCAGACAGGTCCACTTAAAATAGGACTTTTAGGGTCCATGAGGTTGAATTATTTCCAAACATAATGTGGTAACTAAAGCTATACAGCTGTTTTTCACGTTTCACCTGAAACTTTTTGACTCTCCGTTTCAAAATATAATTTTTTCCTCAATCACAATAAAGCCAAGGTAAAAGTGTTCTTTCATTCAAGCGGGCCTTTAAGCTTGGACAACATTTTCATTCAGTCCGTGGACCTGTGGTGCTTGTTTTAACAACATCCCCCCGTCTTAGACAAAGAACGGTGAGGATGTCGAACAGCGAGCGTCATGAAGAGCTGAATTTTCACGCTGCCTCCTTAAACAGGGAGCGGGGTTAAAGGAATACAGAGATGAAAGACCAGTGAGTGAAGGCAGAAGATCTCTGCATTGTTAACCTCGCTGCACCCTGCTCTCCTCCACTTGAATACAGACGCGCTGCTTCCCACTCAAACTCATCACCTCGGCTGTCCTTCTGTTGCCCCAACAATATTCCAGCTCATCAAATCTGTACTTAAGGCAAAGAAAAGCACCAGAGGCATTTAGTTACCCGGCCTTCGGGCAAAAACTTGTACCTGCGTCCTCCACCCTCTGCTCCTAAAGCGACCGCGGTGCCTGTTGCGCCGCAATTTTACCCGCTCTTGTTCGGACATCTTTTTTGTGTTTAATCGTGGGAGATTGAAGGGATTAAAGTGGAGATTACGTATGGCGGGATTACACTGACCCCGTTAACAGGAGGCCTCTGGGACGGGATGGGGTTGGAGGGGGGTGCTGTGAGGGAGGTGGTGGAGGAGAGGAGAACCATGGGACCTGTCGGGGTAGATGAGGGTGGATAAATGATGATAGAGAGAGAGAGATGGAGGAGAGGAGAGGAGAGGAGAGAAGAGGGGGAGTTGGGAAGGGATTTGGGAGATAATTGTGTGGGATCAGAGATGTGTGAGGAATAGAAAAGATGTTGGGGTGATGGAGTAAAAGATTTCACTTTGTGGGGGCATGAAAAGGGAAAGGGAGCAGATGAAAGGACAGAAACTATTTTTGTAGAGAACACAGAACGCTTAGGAATAATTTGCCTTTATCAGGGCTAATTTTGGTAATCTTGGGCATCCTTCCATTTATCAATAATCCCATTAGTGAGTGTAAGTAAATTAGCGCAAATATAGTTATGTGATTGAGATTATTCAGCGAAAAAGTCAAATGGAACAAAATCAGACGATCAAACAAGTTTTGAATAAATCCCCAGGTTAGTCAAACTTATTTGAAAGAGAAAACTCAGGCAAACTAAATTGTTTCTACTTTTTTTTTCATCTTTGTGATGAAGCATCTCAGATGTTCTTGACAAATGTCAGGATCAGACTGTTTGTCTTCTCTAGAAGGTCAGGCTAACTAACTTACTGCCCCCAGTAACATTAAGCAGGACAGCTCTGTCCTGCTCTGTTATGGATGTAGTCTAAATCCCAAAATGTCATTTATTCATTCTACGTCTTCTACGTCTTTGTGGAGCCTTCGCCTCTCTCTTCCCCTGAGTGGAAAAACCCTCAGTATAAGTGTAATTTGATGAATCCGCTCCCATCATCCCTGAGAAACTGCAAGCGTGCTGTATTTATGATGCTCACTATGTTGGATACAGTTTTATCCATCCATTCATTATCTTACTTGTTTTGTGCCTACAGTAAGCTACTTTCTTACCTGAAAATGTACTCCAACAGATTATTTATGAACATGGTATATGGACTGGTTTTTATATAATGCTTTTCTAGTCTTCCGGACCACTCAAAACACTTTGCAGACTGTGTGACAAGTTACGTCCATGCTGGTGGCAGAGGCTACAGCCTGAACGGTCCGTCTGCTTTAACCAGTAGCTTTAACCATTCACACAAGTTCAAACCTGATGTCACAGTTTTGGGGTTCAGTCTTAGACCTCTGCTGTTGTGCGTGTCAATAACTTCTCTTTATTTGCCTCGTTGGTCATTTCACAGATGTTTCGCCGTGCCTTCGCGATACATTAACGGTTGCACTACAGCTGGCGAACTTGCGCACGCTCTCGTCACGACACACAGAAAAACCCATTCACACTTTCATGTCCTCACGTAAGCAGCAACACATGCACAGGCACGTTTGGCGCACACACAAACACATACGCACCATGCGGACGCATTCATGACCAACCCACATGCCCCCGTTGGGGGATTTACTCGTCATCATGTGTGTCATCTCTGCTTATCCGTGTTCTGTCGGGCTACAGCTGCCAGTGTTGCTTTAACGGGAAGTCGGAGCAGATTTATCAGAGGAGAGTCATGATAACGTGTCTGGACACAGGGAGGAAGAGAGAGAGAGAGAGAGAGAGAGAGAGAGAGAGAGAGAGAGCGGAGGCCGATGGAGATGCAGCAGAGGAGCAGGAGATGGAGACCTTGAGTCTGCAGCATCACTCACTTCACAACTGCTGCATCATGCCACATTCACTGTATCGACGAGCAGCGAGAGTCTGCTCAGAGACAACACGCTCTGGTCGTGTTTGTCTAGTTTCATCTATTTTATTGACACAGTATGCTGGGCTTTTATTGTTATGCGTTATTATTATTTCTGAGAAGGTCACACAGGCTTTATTCACCGTCTCATTTGACATTGATGTTCATTGATGTTGTCTTTTGTATGTGAAGCACTTGTTGCGTGTGATTTATTCGAGGACCTGAGACGCAATTCTTGTATGAAAATTCCCATAAAATGTATTATTAATGACAAGAATTATCTTAACTTAATGTAGGTCAAGTTGAATGAAACCTTTAATGGATGTATGGAGCATTCATCCTTGTTCGCTGGTGTTAAATGTAGAAGCTATGGGACACTGGTTGCATCATATATTCTGCTCCTGTGTCTGCATGCTGAAAAATTAAGTAGTACATTTCGATACTATTCTACATTTTATTATTTATGCTATTCTGATGCTATTTAACTAGGCCTTTTATAATCAGACAGTTTATCAACTTTTTATCCAACAAGATAGCATATTCAGTGATGCTCAGTGTGCACATTCAGAGCTTGAGAAGGAACCAGACATCGAGGGTTAGGGTCAGGGTTAGGACCTTCCTTTTTTGCATCATAAATGAGGGCGTAATGACGTTTTAGGAGGAAGAAGCAAAACGTTTTTTTTTTCATTCTGGGGTCTCTTTAAAACAAAAGGCTCACCGTGTGAGAGTGCAAATGAATGTCTGCAAGATAAAGCAGTGGAGAAGCCGCGTGAATAGCACACAGAGCGACAGCAATCAAGGCAGTCTGACAGGCTCTTCCTCAGCATCCTCATCCTGTCCTCCTTGTTTACTCCGGAGGCTCTCTTTTGCATTGGCTACAATACCTTGATGTCACCCATCGATTGTCAGCAGTTAGAGAGACGCGCGCAATGCCCTGATTAGCATACAATTAGGATTGACCCGCTGCCCCTGGGACCGGACGGAGCGGCGCTGGGAGCGATGGAGGGAGCAGCAGCCTGACACAGTGGCTTCTGTTTCTGCTGACACGTGCAGGACAGTGCCGGGGTCTCAGAGGGCAACGGAGGCCAAGGTGTGCCAAACCTGTATCGACGTTTGGGAAAGGTGTCTCGGACGCGCTGACGGACGCCATCGTGAGGGCTTAATGACCGCCCCAGCCAGGTGTATAAATGTGTGTGTGCACCAGTGTGTGTGTGTGTGTGTACGGAGCATACACACCCAGAGAAGTGATTGAGGACTTTTTAACAGGACTTTGTCTAGCAGGTACGGGTTCCTACGTGATGCCACATTTTGGAATCCAGACCCGTTAACTTTTCTTTGAAAATCCTTTTTATGCTGGATTTATAATATTTAGCTTCAACATCAAGGCAATTTCAGTTTTTACCCATGCCAGAGTCGAGGTCTATAGGATTGCAATATTAATGTGTCACTCAGGTCCAGAGTCAAATCAAATATCTCTCTAATGATTGAATGTCAAACCTTGAAGTTTGGTCGACTTTGATGGTCTTCCCTCCTGCTCTTGCTCATCTTTTGTGCTTTACTTTGTACCGCCAAGATTTTAGGTTTATGACCTAATACATGCAAATGCACATTCCCAATCAGACCCAAATGTACTTTGTGCTTAGCGCTAAGCACCAAAGTCAGCATGCAGACACAGGAGCAGAATAAGTTATTACCTGCTGACCATCAATTTTTAGCCACACCGAGTTCTTAAATTAGTTTGGTACTTTAGAGAACGGCTCTACCATAGAGACCCACTGTAGCGTCACAACAGATGCTTGAAATCAACGTCCTGGTAGTGTTCGACACTTGCTCCTACTTTGCAGGCAACATTAGTTTCATTATGGCAAAAAAAAAAAAAAGCTGCAAACGTTATCTCAGAAGACACAAAGATGTTCGTCATTCACGCGAGAGGAGCATCCTGAAATATAAAACTGCTCCAGTGAAATGAGACATTGTGGGACTGCTGTGATTCCCTCTGTGGCCTCTGAACGGCCTCACCTGCCTTTACATTAAATGGGAGCCAGAACGGTTGAATGGAGTATATATCACCTCTGGTATCATTAGAAATTCCTCCAATGCTGTTTTACAGGCTCTTTGAAAATATACTGTAGGCTTTACACTGATTCACTGTCTTGTCTGCTGCTTTACATTCCTTGCTGAACAACAGAGTTCAGCAGCTCCCCGAAACAAGTGTATGTTACATTACTTGAATGTTATATTTTTAAGTGTCATTTCTGCCAGTTCATGCATGAATGAGGACATACATTTTTGCCTCGCATCTTTGGAGGGGGAATAGACTTTTGTTATTCAACAAAGAAAAGGTGAAGTGGTTTTCCATAGTAGTGGCCCTTTAATGGAGATTAATAACTTTGAGGATTTGACCTTTCTAGCATCTCCTCCACTGTGATCTGTCGTCATCTTCCCACTCTTCTCCTCTCTCCTGATGCACCTCGAGAGCCCGGGCTGGCTCCTGCAGCAGCAACAGCAGCAGCAGCAGCAGCAGCAGCAAACGAAGCCTTAATCAGAGGTGCGTATCAATAGTATCGAACCCAGAAATCCCCTGGTGTCCCATGGCGTTTGTTCTGATGCATTGATGTCGTATTGACGGAAACAGGATGGCCAGCAGTGACAAATTAAAATGTCAGCCGTGGCAAAGGTGAGCCTCGCCTCTCCCCGCCGCGTCCTTAAGGTGGGGTGACAGGCCATCAGCCCAACGATTCCTGATAAAATGCTGACACCTCACTCCCACACACACACACACACACCCGTACACGCACCAACAAGGACATCGGTGACAAGGGGAGTTGCATATTGAAAGTAGGCGAGTCAGGTGAGACGACGAGTAGAGGGATAAACTGTGACATAACGGATTTAATAATAGGGATTCTTGTTTGCCGAGCTGAAAGTTTCACTCGGTCCCCGATTCGTGGATTAGAGTCTAAAATTACACATCGGCCACTTCTTCGCATCCTCATGAAAGAGGATGAGTACAGGGTAGCGATGAACACTGTAATTACACAAATTGGAGCGTTTGGCTGAGGCTTAGACGAATTACAGTGGCGGTGTGCCGCCGCCGTTTAGCGTGAGGAGGCTGCCTGCGCGCTGATTTCACGCGGCTCGTTCGGAGGAGTGAGATGAAATGGAGACAGAGTGACGGAGGACACGGGCGCTCAGCACGCTGTCAACATTTAACTCATCAGGCCTGTGTGTGCGCTCCCACCCATCTGCCCACACACACACACACACACACACACACACACACGCAGATAGACTCTATGATAACCCATCAAGCTTCGCAAGAACTTAAGCCTCCTCGTCTCCCTCTCTGACGCCCCTCTGACTATTTTGACAGCAGATCTGGACGTAATTGCGGCTACTTATAAATGTACTCCCCCGCACATTAATCCGTCAATGTCACTCTCCTGATGTTCCAGCTGTTCTCCGGTTGTAATGGTGCTGCATTGTTGATGAGCGCAACTCTGACAGCCAACTGTCCGGGACGGAGCAGCCGGAGCCGGCTTCGCTAGACCGGCCTCTGGAGGGCCGTCGTCAGCCAACCAGGGTCAAGGACTGCCACTGATTGACAGCTTCGTTAAAGTTTGATCCGCATTAAGTCACTGTGTTTACATGACACGCATTCTAACTTCCCGGGGACCTAACGAGTGCCTTAACCGCCCGGGTGTCTGGTTTCCCGGGGCCCAGAAGCCTGCTCTGATATCCTGCTGTAAGTAATGGATGGAGGGGAGTGGTTCTGTCCGTATCAGGTTTGTTTTATTCATGTTCTCCGTTGCAATATTAAGCCCGCTATCGAGCCATCCTCGACTGACCTGTGCAGCATCTGCAGTATGAACAGGGCCCCGCCTTGGCGCTGCGTAGCCCAGATTCAGACACGCGCTGCGCTCTAATTTATGCGTCAGCATGCGATTTACAGAGCAAACATTAGCATAGCATCTGTAACACAGACCCATACATCTCAGGGTGGGGGAAAAAAAGAAAAGAAAAAAGATTTACGAGGATACACCTGCATCGTCTTCCCGCGTGTGCCACTTTAAGCAGAGGCGTGATATTGTTTTGCCGGCGCCGTTCTAATGAGATACTCGTGTGTTTAGAAGCAGAGGAAGCAAAAGGCAAACAGGTCAGCTCCTCCTGCCCCCCACTGGTGCTCCAATCCCATCACTTGTTCAATGAACGACAAACAACTCTGTGCTGACGCCCTCTGCTAAAGTCACCTCTGAGTTTGACCCAATAAAATGTGCATTTTCCCAATACGTAAAATCCACCTCGCTGTGTGCACATGTAGCTGTAGTTTCACCCTGTTATACATTTTCGTACATTTAATGCTCATGAGATGTAACTAACATACTTGTTCTTCTCCATGTTGATCCAGTTTGAGATCTGATTACTCTTTAACCTCTATGGCGTAAAGTCAAACTCGTACGATTCCAATGAGCCTCGAGTGCAAAACTGCAACAGGAGCGCACAGTGCAAACACCACACTGTCGACCCTGTCGACAAACTGCAGCAGGAGAAGCAGTCACGCTGTGCTGCTTCATCTCTGAGGGGAGTTCCCTGCTCCGATACCACTGATGTCGATGCCTGGGAGGGGTCACTGCAGCACTCAACATTTCACTCCACTCCTTAAAGTGATTCCAAACAGAGGTGAGGACAGTGAAAGGGCCGATTTGGCCCATTAAACATGATTCAAATAGGACAATCAACTCGGGCTCAATTAGTCTTTTGACCTTGTGCATGTACAAGTTTTTGTGCTTCTCCAGGACAGGATTTACTCACTGTATAATGAGAATTGACTGGATGACATGTAGCCTTGTCCTCTGATGTTAAGATACAGTAGAAGCTATGGGACATTGGTTGCATCAAAAATGTCTCAGATGCCGGTCATACTCATCTGGCAACCCTACATAGGATTTATGCTTATTGGCTGTCTTACTGGCTTATTTAAGAATTTAGATCAGGATCTTTTCTGCTGAAACAAGTGCTAACTAGAGCGATACAACCATGGAGCATGTACACCTCCAGGCTTATATGTTGAAGCCAGGATCAGAGGAGCAGGTCTAGCCATTCCTAGAAGGTGATTCTTCATTCTGGATTCCCTTTAAAATAGAAGTCCTAGCTCCACATTTCTAACAGATTCTGTATCAATCAGAGCTTTTGTGTAGGCAGTCAACAGACCCGCGTCTCATTCTGGACTGATGTCACAGTCGATGAGATGAATACTTCTATTTATATCCCTTCTCTCAGAGGTTTTTTCCTCTGTGTGACAAACGGACGAGACACATACCCATGAGTAATTTTTGACTAATTTGCACGGTTTGTAATTTGCAGTTATGTTTGACTAGAAGTAATGTGAGCCATCTTAGTGTCGACGACTGTGTTTATCTTTCATACAGCTTGTGTAAACAAACACACACTGTTGCTGGGAAACATTGAAAACAACAATTGCTAAACTATTTACAGACAAATAATCTCTCAGAACTATTGCGTCAGGGTATAAATGAGCAGTGTTTGATTAAATTATTGTACAAATTCTTGAAGCAGTTTCAATGCCTGTAAAAGAGGAAAAAAGAAAGCAAAATGATGAGGTGAAGGAGTTCTACGAGATCTACAGGCTAAATGTACCAATGTAACAATAATGAATGCCTTCACCAGAGTAATACCGCAGTATTTTCACAAGGTTAAAACCTCTGAAACCAGAACTAGAAACTCAAAGAAGAGGCCGGGGGCAACTGGAGGATCAGTGGTAATTATTTATGGTGCTGTCACTGTAAGTGACCTTTGTCACACTTTTGAGTGAAATAAATTATTTTTTCAGCCATCATAGCAGGCTTCAGTGCAACAAATCGTGGCTATTTGAGTCCATTTAAGACCTTCCTGTCAGCAGCTGTTAAGTGCTCTGCTTTTGACTGTGAGATGCAACTATTCTGACTTTACATTCCCATCTTTGGTGTTTGTGGTGGCTCGTGAGGTCAGAGGGGAGGAGGTTTTCTTCCAGATGTCGAAGCAGAAGTACAGGCTTAAAATACAATGACATTAAATTATCCAGGAGACTCCTGTGTGTCACGGTACTGAGGTGATTGCTCAAAGTTTTATAAGTACACCCCCAGCTTCTATTCTATATGGCCGCTCCTCTCAGTTGTGAAGATGTGAGGATTGGCTCTAAATAATGGAGACCTAAATTGTGGAGCTACATAGAATTACACTCACAAACATTCACACTAAATAATTTGCAGTGAAGCCGGTCGTCAGTGCTTAGTCAAAAACCATCTCCCTCATGTCACAACAAAGTGTACTCTCAGCCTCGTTACAGCCTCGTTCCCCCCTTATTTCCCTTCATCTCCATCATTTCTCATCTATTACCATCTTTCTCTCTCACTTTCCCCTTTGCCTCGTCTTCATTACCCCTTCCCTCTCTCTCTCTCATTTGCATCTTTCTGCTCGCTCTGCCTGAGTTCCTCTTCCTCGCCATCTTCCCGGTGGCGGAGCCGTGGCCCCAGACCTAGTGGTCCCGGGGTTCCAGATGGTCCGACTGGCAAAGGGTTCAGGACTGACCCCACGGCAGCTGATCCCGTCCTACCTCAAACCCCCCCCCCCCGGGGCGGTCCGGGAGGGAACACTGATCTCAGGCAAGATGAGAGGCAGAGGACAGGAGTGAGGGACCAAGGGGGGCTGTGGAGGGGGAAGAGAGAATTACATAACAGGCAAACCTGTCATTTACTGCATCTCGACCTCAAACAGTCTGAGGCTGTTTCTTTCAAAAGCGCCTGCACTTCAGAGTTGTTTGAAGCACAAGCACACACACTTTGCTATCACTCAAGTGCCTTGTAACACACAAACACACATACACACACAGGAGAGGAAAGGGAGAGGAAGAAAAAAAAAGGACTTGAATAGTAGAGGGAGAGAAAAAACAGACATATCACATTACAGGCAAGAAGTGTGAGAGTGAATCCAAGACAATGAGGGAGGGAAAGGAAGAGTCAGCGAGGCATGGATGACAGCTTGTGACGCCACATTAGTCATTGTGCGAGAAGACAGAGGTGTCTACGCGGCCTCTTTAGTGCTGTCTCCTCTAATGGCTGCGTGTGTGAGTGTGCGTGTGTGAGGGTGTGTGCGCGCGTGTGTGTGTATGTGTGTGTGCTACGGGAGGTTCACTGCCCGCAGCCTGTGGTGCGTCCCGCCACTACTGCTGCCTGTGTTTAGACAGCGGCTGCAGCGGTGTTGATGGAAACACACAGGGGGGAGGGAGGAGGAGGTAGGGGAGGATCTGTGTGTGTGCGCATGTGTGTGTGCGTGTGTGTGTATGTGTGTGTGTTGAGGAGAGGAGAGGGAGTGCAGGGCAGTGCTAATTGGGACAGAAGATCGGGGTCAGGAAGATAGAAGGAGAAGAGGAGCAGAGGAGAGACAGGGAGTCCTCCAGCCCCTCCGGTGACTCCTTCTTGCTTAATGATGCGTCTCCCTCGTAATTAGCAGACAGTAATTAACGCTCGGATCACCTGGGGTCTCCGCGGGTCACAGCCCCCTCTCGCCGCCACTCCACATCCGCGCTTCAGTACAAACAAGAGGCCGGTCGCATCCCAGCAGCGCCGACCTCCCCTCCCAGCGGCCCCTGTGGCTTAGAACTTGCTAATAAAAGCATTTCCCCTCCATATGGGACACACATTTTATAGATTTATCTATGGCTCTGTCTGAACCAGCTTGTGTTTATCTGCTTGTGTTTGGTTGTCACTGCTCCTGCATGTGTGTGTGTGTGTGTGTGTGTGTGTGCATGTGCGCGAGCGGTAAAGCAGGTTTATATGGGAGGCCAGTCAGTGTTTTGTACACACGGTCTGTCAGGCTGTGTTAGAGCGGGCCTCACCTCCAGGCTGGTTTAAATATTAAGACTGAGTGGTGGCTCAACATGCATATTTCAACGCAAGGCCTTGTGTGGATGCAAGAAGTGGCGCATTAGCGGTCATTCACCGAAGCACGACTTCACACGTTCCCCAAACCTGCCCGCCACTATCCCGGCCGACCAGGTCTCACACACCTGGGCCGACCCCAATGAGACGTTATGCACGCGGTTGAGAAATAGGCCCCTCACACTCATAAACACACATTTGGTGGCACACAAACACATGCAAAGAAAAATACACACAGATGGTGGCGCAAGACACAATATGCTTTTGCTGGCTTACTCCACGACCGTTAATAAAACATGGAGTTGGTGAGACATTCGTTCTAGACAAACCCGTCTCCAAACAAGGCTCTCTGCTTAATAATACAGATATGAATTCATCCATATCTCCCCTCCTCTATTTCCTCACTTGTGTGCCCTGGGATTGGGTCATGTTGGGCTTTGCCCCCCGGGGGTGGCGACGGCCCGCAGGATGTACCCTTTCTTATTAATTGAATTTTAAAGTGACCTTGCCGTGATATTGATCTTCGTTTGATGAAACACACACACACGCACGCATAGGGAGAGAGAGAGAGAGAGAGAGAGAGAGAGAGAAAGAGACACGCATCCATCCTGCCTTATGCATCCTTCACAAGCTCAAGGTTAGCGTAGCAGCAAAGTAAGCAGCCGGTGAGAGTGCTTCGCGGTGTGGAATATTTGTCAGAGTTCTGTGATGGCTGAAGTTTGGGAGTTGTGCTGAGATGTGCAATAAAGGCTGGGAGAGGCCGGCAGGAAAGACACGAGGAAGAGGAAGGTGGAGGAAGGGGAATATGGGGCCGGAGAAGGATGCTGTAGCTGACTGTATTTGACTGCCTTAGATTCAAGATTTTTATCAGATTTGTGCTCAGCTGTCTATCTATCTATCTATCTATCTATCTATCTATCTATCTAAGTACAATATAAGGTTAAAAATAGTCTGAATTACTGAATTAATATAAAATCTGAAAGGGCTGCAGACTTGAGCATACTCTGGATGTCTTTAAATATTTCGAATACAATGCATTGTACTTCAACTTTTAATATGGAGAGTAAAAGGCAGTATAAAATAATAAAGGAAGCTATGCAGTTTCTGCTAACCTAAGCTACTGATGTGACGACAGAAGGTTTTTATTTAACACACCAGTTCGCAACCCTCCATGGGAGTGATATTTCAGGTAGGCTGACTTTCTCGAAGAGCTTGGTGAAGTCAGAGTGATGGCGTTGTGGTGCTGGGGGTGAGGAGGATAGTAAGGGAAGAGGAGAAAGCAAAGCAAAGGGTGTTACTGTGTTACTGGGAAGCGGGGAGGAAGAGTGCAGTGTAGAGCCAGGTGTGGAGGAGAGAAAGACTCCTCTGACCTATTTTTAAGAGTTTGGATTCTGCGTGGCCGCAGCTTCCCCACCAGCAGCCCCCTCTTCTGGTGCAAAGCTGGTAATGCACACAGGGAGAAGTGTATTGAGCTGTTTTCACTCCCGATTAGCTGCAGTAAAAGTCAAATTTTTTTAAAAGTTGCTCATGTCTAAAGCGTCTCAACCATCATTTGGCCCTCCAACAGCAGCTGCCACAGTGAGACTTTCAGCACCAAACCAGATTGCAGGAACTCTTCAAGGACACCAAACAGTCTCCATCTCAACATCTCAGCTCCTCCTGGAGAAAGCCACTGATTATGTCATCTTCAGTACAGAAAGTCCCTTGGTACACATGATCAAAAACATGGGTTTAGCGTGTTGTATGTAGTCACGCTGCACCCACGAGAGTGTGAGAGAACGATCAAGCAACAGCGTGTGTGTGTGTCCATGCGTGGGCGTGTGCCTGTTTCGGAGTGTGAGGGTGTGAAAGACGACGCGGCATCTGAACACAAACTCCAAATTCACCAATTTCTTTATACTCATCAATCTGCCCGTCTGCTCAGATCTTTGCTTCACACTTTCATCGACCAAAAACAAGCTGCAGGTGACCTGTCAAAGGGAACCCAGAATGAAAAACATTTTGTACCTGTCTCTGCTCAGGTCTGTGGGCAAATGCAAGTAACCAGTCTGGGACTCCTTTAAAGCAAAAATGAAGTAATAGCAAAAGATCATTTGTAATACTTACACAGAATTTTTCGCAATAGAGTGAGGTTTTGCAGGACACCCAGAAGTGATGTCAATCAGAGTGACAGGATTAAGGTTAAACACAGTGACTTGCAGATCCAAGCTCCCCAGCCTGGTGACGTTTACTGAGACCGAGGGATGTTAAAGGTCCTCCAATAATTTCTGGCATCCATCGCGCACATTGACGCTGATTGTCTACTTAACTGGTACACGCAAAGGGTTAATAACAATTGATCGGATGCTGTTAATCACCGCGGTGGTTTGTGATTACCTGGCAGGCTGTTATTGATCGCTCATCGATCAACGCGTCCGGGCCGCTTGTATCACTGTGTCTGTGAGCTCGCTGTCGTTTAGCACTTTGCTGGTGCAATATTGTCGTTATGACACCCTGGGCGTCACTGTCGCTCTACGACTCCCCGGTGGCAGGTGTCTGCTGCACACAAAGATTAGACGTTCTTTATTGTCATTAGACAAGAACATACATCCCCAAAAATATATGTAAATCCATCAATACATGCGGATATATAACATACATGGGGACACTGTGTTGTTGAGTAGCATTGTCGTGTACTCAGAATAGAATAGAATAGAATATGCTCTTATTCGTCCCAGCTCTTTGTCCAGTTTCCTTTTACTGTCCAAAAACATGCATGTTTATGTTGATTGGAAACTAAATTTCCCCTAGGGGCTGTAGTGTGAGTGTGAATGGTGTTTGGGTCCAGAGATGGACTGGGGCCCCGTCCAGGGTGTGTTCCCTCCACACAGTCACAGTATCTGTATTTGGACATGCACCAGCGGAGTCCCATGACACCGTTGGCTACAAAGCGGATGATAAAAAGGATGATTGGAATCACACTACACATTTGGACGAGACATGCATGTAGCCCTGAACTCGTGTCATGCTTGGAAAAAAAAATTGTCCACGAAATCTAAAAGTGCTCATTATTGTTAAGACATGCTCTTGCGTGGAGTACACAGAGTGAGACTCCATGTTTAGTCCGCAGCCAGAGAGAGATTCCGTCTCAATCCTTCCAGTGCCTCTGTGTGCTGGGCTCTAGCCTCCATTAAAAACCATGTCTAAAGTAATGAGCTTAAAGTCAAGATACCTGTCTCGAGGAGGGAATAGAAACACACAGTTCTCCTGTATGTGTGTGTATTCATGTGTGTGTGTGTGTGTGTGTGTGCTCTTTACTGTAACTGCACACCTAGGGTTTTGAGAATAATTGCATGTGTTTGTGTGCACTCCTGTGCATGTGTGTCTGTGTGTGTGTGTGTGTGTGTGTGTGTGTGTGTGTGTGTTAGGGCTTTGAGGTATGCTCTGACAGCTGTGAATTTAATAAGCAAACGTTAAAGGTAGGAGGGAGTGAGGAGGGTGGGCATATGCATAGGGCTGCGCTTATGAAATATGAATGACTGTTTCTGCATCTTCTTCAACGGGGCTTGCAATTCCCCACGCTGCGCTCTGAAGAGGATGCACAGTCCAGCATCCTCTGGTGGGGGGTGCAGGGTGGGGGTGCAGGGTGGGAGTGGGGGTGGTGTGGGGGGTGGGGGGGGCAGGGTGGAGGTTTGGGCGTTGTGCTGTATGTGGATATCTTTCTCCCGCTTGTCAAACCAGAGTTTTAATCGGCTGTGACATATCTGAACTTAAAGCGATATTTTTTTGTCCTCCTTTGGTGGAAGATTTTCTTAGCATGCACGGCCCGCTGCAGCTGCATGAGCAGCCAGTCACCAATACTAAGTGACTCGGCTCTTTAAATTAATGTCACACACTTTGCCAGGGTTTGAGCGCCTCGCAAACTAAAGCAAGGTGATTCAGATGACGGGAACATACTTTTATACCAGGCGGCAGTTTTTGACGAAGCTTCTGAATGTTTATTAATCTATCAAAGACTTTATTTCCTGTATCCATAAACAGAGCATTAGCATTAATCTTGTATCTGTTTCAGAGGAAATGTGGAAATAGGAAGCAGAGTTGACAACTAAATCTGTACTAACTAAACTAGATTCATGTGATTTGCCTTTTTTCTAGTCTGAGCTGCTGATGGATAGTGATAGCACATTACTGTAACTCGGCGCTTTCTCGACTCCAGCGCTTACATGTGAAGTCAAGGTGTGTGTGCTTTCATTGTTTGTTACTTTTTGTCAGCATAAGACTCCAGAGCCTCAAACCACATTAAGCCTTTCACAGGGCTGAGTACTGTTTTCCATAACAAATAGCCGCATATTAACGTTTAAATCTGAGTGATATTCGATGTAAAGGCTGGGTTTGAAAAGAGAAACCAATATTTAAAGTTTATGTTAGATGCATGCTTTTGTTTCCCACAGAGGACGACTTAATCCACTTATTTCACCACTCAGCTTGTGCTCACTTTGCTATCCATCCATACATTTTGTTGCCTGCTTCATGCTCCTTGGTATCTTAAGGGTTTGCTCGCAGCTGTTTTGAGCAGTGGTTGAAGGCAAGGAGGACGCACACACCTTTCACTCTCACACTCACACCTAGGGGCAGTCTAGAGTCTCCCATTGATCTAAACGTGTGTTTTTGGAGGAAACCAGAATAGATAAAGTAGATCTAGCTGGAATAAACGTATATATCCACACAGATACGTCCTCAATATGACCAGTTTTCAAATCAGGGAACTTTTTGCTTTTTGAGGTGGCAGCATTAGTCACCAAGTTTGTAAAAACTTCTCCAAATATAATCTTGAGATGCTCTTTTCCTGTTGCAGATAAGTGCAGCAGTACCTTCATGTCAGGCCTCACAGTCTTGCAATTCAGATCAGTTAATTTTTTTTTTTTAACCAAATGTATCTTTATTTAAAAGTTTAAAAAAGCAGCCATACAGGGAAGCTACAGAGTAACAGAGGCATTTGTACAAGAAAATATTTTCAGGGTGCACTGCAGTTCAGACTGAGTACGTCTCAGAGGCAGAACAGTCTTTTACAGCTCAGAGTACACTTTAGGAACTGAAGCATAAGCCAGTCTGCAGAGTAAATAGAATGAGCATCAATACCAACAAACCATCATGGGAAGGATCGTGGCGTCGTACAGATTGAGTGCCACCATCAGTCGTATTGTTTATCTGGCAGAATAATGTAATACTGCATGAGTAAAAGTGTGCCGGATTTAGCACAAGTAGCCTGAAGTATATGTGCGCCATCAAAGCGTCCTGCTGCTGCTCAGAGGTTTGATTAAAACAAAGCTGAATATGATTCACCGTGTAGGGCAGCGAGGATGCGAGCTTCTTGACAAAAAAAAATAAAAAAATCACATACTGACACAGTAACACAGAGGTGTGACTAAGTTTCAGAGCAAAGTAACCACCCGGAGTCAGTCTTCAAACACTTCCTCCACACGAGTGAAATAAAGGCAAACAAGGTCATCAGACAATTAACTTTCTTTGTTTTCCCTCCCTTATTCCCCGTTTCTAATGTATATTAATTCCACCCCCTCAATCTTAAGATTAGATTCCTTTCGTCCCAACAGAGGGTCCCCCTCTACAGCCCTCCCTCCCTCCTTCTCTCCCTCCCTCGTTCCCTGGCCTACAATGCTAAGAGGGTGATGAAATGCGAAAGAAAGGCGTAAAAGAGAATGAATTCAACCTCTTGTTTCTCCCCGCATGGCCGTGCAGACAGAGAGGCCTCGAATCGTCCCATATGTCGCCGCTCTCCACGGTGTTCAGTTTAACCCCTCTATCCAGACTTCATCAACACGCACACATACACACACACACACACACACACACTGTCACATACATGGCCCGCAGCAGAGGGGAGCTGGCTGCAGGCTCGCCGAGGCTCAACGGGATGAAACCAATGGGGTTACAGGCACGCACAACAGCTCTCATTAGCAGTCTTACACCAATAATGTGCAGATGAAAAGATGCCGCACCCCTGTGTGTGCGCGCCTCGCTGTTTTCTGTGAGCTTACAATACGCTTTAGTGAACTGCTGGAGCCCTGGGAGAGGCAGAGCCGGGCTTGTGGCATTGTTTGGAGCTGCTTTGTGTCAGAGATGGAGCATCTCCAGTGGAGCTGAGGGGCAAGAGCTTTTGTTTCTTTTTCAGCAGTGAATGGCTGAGCACTGGGAGCACTGGTTTCAATGAGGGAGCGTTCCTCTTAATCAGCTGACATATTCTTTTCATTGAATTCTTTATCTGACCTTTATGTTTGGTGTGATATGAAAGCCTTTGATTTTTTCTTTATAACAAATTCTGAAGGTCCCCTTTAATCTTTTTATAATGCATCAATTGAGCAACTATTCCAAAAAAGACCTGACCTGACATCTTTAAATGTCGTACAAATCCTCCATTTATATGCAGGGATGACTCATCAAAATGGTTTCTGATTAATATTCTGTTGATTGAGCATCAATTGATTGCCTCGGCCCTTTCACGTTCTTCTCAGTGGAGGAGTGGAGCAGAACAGAACCCGAACAAATATCCGATGCTACAAAATTTAATGCACTCGTCCTTGGTCCATTCTAACCCATTCCACCAATATTTGTGTAAATCACTTTATTTCAACTTAACTTTTACTTTTGTAACCATCACAATAACCACAACTGATGCTGAGACAGACGTAACATAGTGTGTGCTGTGATTGAGAGTGCCAGAAACCAGTCACAGATGCTAAAAGAGATGGATAAGTGATGGATATGTGTTTGAAAGGTTGCCTTATCAGATGACCCAAAAAATTAACCACAAGCACATCCAATTAATATATTAACCGGTGTTCAATAACACCCAGAAGAACACATCTGAAACATCAATGCTGCAGACCTGACACTTGAGCTCAGCCGATGGAGGTTGACACAGAATATGCTCAGCCTTCCTGAACATCTATTCTTTCCCCCCTCGCCGCCTTTCTCTGGTTTGTTTTCCTCTCCTTGGAGAATCAGTCGAAGTGCTAAAAGCCACTGTGGTGTCAGCGGGCTGCAGAAGCGAGCTACCCTCTGAAACACACAGCTGTTGAGGGTCCCGACGGGTTTTTTATTTTTATTTTTTGAGAGATTCTGCCTGTGATTGTCTGTGTTTGAGACTGTTAATAGAAGCCAAACAACTAAATGTAAAAAAAAAAGATAGATATAAGCATATGAAAGAGAGTTTAAGTAATGCGCTAATAAATAGCACAGTCTGGGCATGTTTTATAATTTGGGTCCCTTTTCAAAGCCTTCCATGGATGTGGGTGGAAGGCGCTTGATCTTCCCTTGTTCATATTAAATAAGTCATATTCCAACCCCCACCTCAAAAACCTATACTCACATTTACACTGGGGCTTATTGGATGTGAATACGAGCCTGTGTGTAGCTTTCCTTTCAGCTCAGGCCAGTGAGTTTGAGTCCTTTTGAACAGGCGGTAACATGAGGCAACTATGACAGGCAGGACGACCCTTGATCACTGTTAATTATCTAAGTGGACGTGAGGCTCCCAAATCACCAGAGCGAAGCCGCTCGCGCTCAGCACCGGGGAGGGCCTGCGCACTTTCAAAACCGGCGTGAGACGCGCGGCGCGGATGCGCTCCTCGCCGCTGTCATCTAGAGCGTCGGCATACGACATATTGCCCTTCAGGTGTGCGTCATGCTCACAGAAGGGCAATCGTTTCCTCCAACATCACTCAAAGGCAACGCAGTCAAAGCTGTCAAAGCTCAAATGCACACTAAGGAGCTCTTGAGCAACACGTCGTTAATGAAGCCAAGGCCATTTAAGATTTATGAAAGATTTTTTTTTTCTTTTTTTTACAAGCCCTGCTACAATGGACTGTCATTACACTTGAATTCAAAATGGTTGCATCACCTTTTAGGAAATGATCCGCGCTCGGTGCGTGCGGAGACAACGCTCTGAATCCCCCCGCTGATTAAAAGTGAAGAGCAGGAAGAGTGCAGTAT
Organism: Karalla daura; assembly: GCA_029224185.1. NCBI lineage: Eukaryota > Metazoa > Chordata > Actinopteri > Chaetodontiformes > Leiognathidae > Karalla > Karalla daura. Next base: position 6,896,268 of record CM055201.1, read on the forward strand.
CAGTTTTCTATGTGCCCAGAACCATTACTAAACTTTTAGATCTCGTGACATGAAAAGAGAGGAAACTTAGGAGAAATTTGTCATTTGGTAAAAACGGAAGGAGAAGTTCTCATATTAACTTTAAAAACGCCCTCGGTCTGGTGCACATGTGCCCAGTGAGTCAATGTTATGTGCCTCAGTGAGTCATGGCAGGCCGACCAGCGTGGAGCCCTCTGAAGAAACCAGATAAGACGGTGGTCAGAGAGTCTGTGGAAGTATTGACAGGATTACAGCATGTCAGTGATAGACAGCAGATCTAATCCTGGAGTCTCTCATGATGCGCGATCTGATAACATGAGAAGAAGTAATGGCCTGTTTTGCACAGGAGACCGGCAAACCTGTTTGCGCTCTCATTTGTCGGTTGTGTGTGTGTGTTTCGTTTGTTTTTTTGTTTTTTCTATTTAAAATCAAAAGCTTTATATTGTCCCCGCCAGGAAAACTCAGTCAACTTCCTTTCTACTTCCTGGTTAGGAAAGGTTAACTGAAACTGCTGTTGATCTGCCTTAACTTTGTGAATGTGCCATTCATCAAGCCTTATTAGCCTACTGAAGGTGGTGTAATCCACCGTGGAGAAACTAACACACCCCATCCAGGAGCTTCCCTCCCTCAGAGTCATTAAGGCACCACGCTAACAATTTGACTAACGGCAGAATTGATATTTTCAATCCCAAGCTATGAGCATGACGCTGTTTCTCTGTCGTTAATTAAGTATCATTACTACCATGGTGTTACTATTGAGGGACTTATTTATAATTAGTTGTTATTTACTTTTCAGCCTCCTTCAGACTGTAGACAACTGTAGGCATTTTAATGTGGAGACTGTCTGTCTCTATTCACTAGATGTATCTGACCACGTTGTGGTCATGTTCAAAAGCACTTCTCGATAGAGCTTGGTAATTTACGTAAAGAATTACAACCATTTACGTAAAGAATTACAACCATTTAATTAAACCCATTTTGTCCTTCTGTTGATTGGTTGAAATTGCGTGGCTCGGACCAAATCAGTTGCTCTTTGCAGACTCACCATCCACTCGGAGAACGCACCTGTTTGAGCAGTGAGTGAGTAGTTAGCACTGGTTTCCTCCCACAGTCCAAAAACATGCATGCATAGGATGAGTGAAAACTCAAAATTGCCCCTACAGTAGGACTGAGTATTGAGAGCAATGGATTTTCTGCAAGTGTACCCAGTTTCAGTATGTGCCACTTTCCTCTGGTTACTCTGCCCTGCTGAGCCCAGCAATGTTTTCCTGTCAGCTCCTCATCTTACACATAATGCTTTCTCTTTGTTGTCTGTGGAAAAGTCAGAAATGTTGCTTTCTCTCTGTCAGCCCTCAACCAAATAACAGCTGTTTAACAAGCGGGGCTTTGTTGTCAGTTTTCCTAAGCAGATAAGTCCTTGCATTAGCTGTCAGGCTGTCTGATCGAGGAGACTAATACACCAGTGCCTTTACAATCGCTTCCCTCACATGCTCCGAGAGGAGACCAGAGTAAACAGAAACGCTCCGTCACTGCTTATACTGCGTCTGCTGTGAGGATGCTGAAGGAGGATGTGAACCCACTATTGCTGAGGGAAAATTACATCATGCCCGTGGACTTTCCATCTGTCATTCACTGGGGAAAGAACGAGCTAACGATGCTACAGGCCTGCAGTCCGGATAACAGCATCCTTATGCTGGCAGATGGATGGAAAAACTCTAATCATTCATTGTTTGAATACCCAAAGAAAGGCATTTATATCCTTTTATTTTTCTGACAACATACATTGTAAAGGCAAAGCTCATCCAGGAGATTTCAAGGGCACGAGAATGGCTGAATTCTGGAGAATTCATCCTTGTTCTCTGCTGCTAACATAGAAGCTATGGAGCTCTTCAGTGGAGGTTTCACAAAGGTTTTATTCATGGGTGGGTTCATGGGTATTCAGAATCCATAGATGAATGAGGATTTGATGTTTTCAGGACCTGCTGTACATCCCAGTCAGACTGCAGACTGTCTTTATTCAATACATTCAAAGTAAAAGTGATTTTTCATTCCAGCTCCCCTTTGACCACTTACATAGCACTTACCTTGAAGGGCACATGATTTACCACCAACCTTCAAATTGGTGGACCAGTGGTCCAACATCTGAGCCACAGCTGCTCGGTGTGGTATCTGTTGGCACAGTGGTGAGATTACAAACAGGAATAACAAATCACACACAAATAAATCCACACGAGGCAGTTTGGGGGAATCAAAATTCCTGTAGACCCGGCTTGAAAATGTCTCTGTCTGTGTCCAGCAGGTCATTATTATTGTGCGTGTGTGGCTGTGCGTGCATGTGTGTTGTTGCTATTGTGCAGATGAATGTTTGTAAGCTGCATTGTGTGTGGAAAGAAGGAAAAAGCAAGTGAGAGATAGAGAGAGAGAGTGATGCGGGGGGAGCACAAAAAACAACACTATCAAAGGAGGGCTTCAAAGACTATCAGCTGCGTCTCCTGGGTAATTTGCGATCCTGCATTCTTTCGACTTCAAAGGGCCGCTGTGTGTTGGAATACTGCAAGTGGGAGAGAGGGGAGGGTGGGGGGGGGTGTACGGGGGAGCGGGGAGGGGGAGAATCTGATTTCTCTAATAAATGCTGACACCAGGCCTGTTTGATATTAGATTCAGGGAACAGTTTGATTTGTTATCGCCTTTGAAACTCTTCGGACGTCCTTCAGAGAGGCAGGCTGAGCAGCACCACACCCAGAGTCCGAGAGAGGCAAGCGGAGAGCGCCGGGCCGAGGTCGCACCAGCGTCCAGCTGCACAGGATGACCACAGGAGATATAGATTAGGAGTCACCCTGTCCGACTCTTTGGCCGCATTGCTGTCGAAACCCATTCTGAAGATACCTTACTGCTCCATCCACAGCTCGATGCACCTAAAAAAGGGTTTTAAGCAGCCAATAGAGTGCACTTGTTTTAGATGCGCAGTGCACCTCAGTGCAACGTGACTCAACAGTCCTAACTCTAAATCTGAATGATCTTCTCATTGTGGTGTCCACAGGTACCGCACCGTAAAAAAAAAAAAGAAAAGAAAAAGTGAAATGTTCTCTTGTCTCGGGAGATTGTTCTGACCATGCTGAGCTGTTAGCGAGCAGCAGGAAGGAACATTTTGATACCTACCACATGCAGGTGAAGAGGGGGAAGATGAAACTCTCAGGAGTTGTCAGATTAGCATTTCTGTCAGGATAGTTCACAGCTGCGCTTTTGCATATTTCCATACTTTTAGGAAGTTTTCCTGGACATGGATCCATACTTGCAGGTGCAGCAGGAGGTCCTTGATGCAATGTCGGCCCTCATCAAGTAGAGAAAGGAGGGTTGGGCTGTTATAATGAGTGACACATCACTGCAGACATATTGTGAAGCCTCACATTTCAAAAATTTCAAATCATGCGAGTCACACACAATAGATTGCTCTCTCTCTCTCTCTCTCTCTCTCTCTATATATATATATATATATATGCTTTTTTTACTTTTTTTTTGTTTTTTTACAAGTTCCACAGGCAGATTGTGGTCCATCTGATGAAGTCTGCTTCTCTCGAGGCCACATTCAGTCATTTAGCATGATGGGGTGAGGACAGAGAAGAAAAAGAGTCATGCTAGGTATGTTATTTTGCAACAAACCTGTGTGCTTCCTTTTCATTTGAAGTTGGTCCATGAAACAGACGTACAGTAAGAGGCATATTTGATCATCATGCACCAGGCTTGTCTACAAAGCTCCCAGAGGAGGTTGCGAGTGCAGGAGCAGCAGGCCACCGCACCTTTTCACTGCAGGATGCCGACATGTGAATTCTGACACACTGTGCGGAGCTTGTCTGGACGTGGTCCCACAACAGGCACTTCTTCTACGCTACTTCCTTCTACAGGCACTCAGCTCTGATACTCTCTTCCCTCCGAGAAACGCAGAGAGCAAAAACACAAGTTGTGGTGTGTGATCAGTATAAAATCAGATCTTGTTCACTGAATTATGCAAAAGGCTAAATATTACCTGATTTCATGATCAGTATCTCCATAATTTTGCTGCTCAGAGAATGATTTGACCATTTATCTTGAATGTCATAATCTAAAAGATTTTAGAACTTTAATTTTTATTTTGTATTTGTTTGGTTTTGGACAGGATTACATTTTTTTTACTTATCTGACTTTCCTGATCATGTGCATAAATGCGTGGATACCCCCTAATTTATTGGGTCATTACATGACAGCCTCTATTACATCTGTCCTCATATTTACTCACAAATGTCAAAATACAGCCTGTGCTTGTGTCTTTACCAAGAGAGGGCTTTTATGTGGGCAGCTCCATCTGCTCGGGCTGAACTACAAACAAATTGAAAGTAGTTTAAACTCAAAGTGAAATATAGAAAGTGTAAATGGTTTAATGTTTAATCGTCTATCCTGCTCGTCTTCCTCATTCTTTTTCCCCGCTGTAAATGTTGATTTTGTAGCATAATGGTATTGTTCTGTCCAGTGTCCTCTCTAGAGCTCCTTTGAAACGCATTTTGATCTTATCGGACCGTCATGCTTCAATCAAGCCCAAATAAAAATGTGAAACATATGTTTGTCATGAAATAAAGAAAAGAAAGACTTTTTTTCAGAAAGTCAATGTTTGTTCTTTATATTTGTGCCCTGCACAAGATACACTGACTCCATGTGTCGGGGTGTTTTCTGAGACTGAACTAAGCCAGCAGAGTCTGAGATGAGATCAAGACACCATCAGAAGGAAAACATTTAGCCTTAGAAATCAGCCAACACACACTAGCACACACACACACGCACACACACACACACACACACACACACACACACACACACACACACACACACAGATCTCAGTTGAGAGATGGTTTCAGGACCCATTAGGGCCATCCTGTCCTGTGATCTGCTCACACAGAGGGTGAAGCAGATTATTAAAGTTAACACCAAGATGTAACTTTGTGTCTTTTGTGGCCAGGTGACCCAATGATCTTTGCATTGACTTTGTCTGTGTACTTAACATCACAAATGCACGCAGGGGAGAAAGAAGGGTCTGAACTGCTGGATTGTGGCTGTTTTGGTTTTGTCGAATCACTCATAAAATCTCTTTTGCTTAACGTAAATGTGACGTTAACACAAATGTGAGTGTTTTTCTTTAGGCTTTCAATAGAGTTTGCATTCTATTTCATTGTATATTGTGACATTTTTTGTCTCATACTATTTGTTTTATTGATTAATTTACTGACTGGGAAAACTGCACAAGAATTCCTATGAGTTTGTGCACAAATGGGAAAGAAATTGATTCTTGAATTCAAACAATGATTTTGTTCATCTGCCTGAAGCATCAGAGATGAATCAGTTGTGTGTATATTAACTCATACGTATAGTGTCCACATACATTCCTATCTACCTGCACATTTCACAAATGGAGGTTGTCAAAATGGATTTGAGCAGATGACTTGTTGTCCTGCGTCTACAGCGTCCTCTGACCTTAGGGACAATGATGGTATTTGATTATTCTGCAGGGTGATTGATGCTTCGCACACCACAGTGGTTTGTATGCATGCAGACGCATCTATCCACATCGATCTATCGGCGCACCAATTGTGTGATGAATATGCAAAACTGTACCCCGGGAGATTGACTATCGATGAGCTGGTTTCCAAGTTGCACGTGTTCGGTTCTTCCTGCTGTCCAGTGGGGAACCCGAGGGTGCTGTAAATCACTACGTGATCACTACATCAGTACTAACACTCCTGTATCAGAGCCAGGTGAAAATCACCCCACCACACCATCCCCAAATCTCGTGCCCTTCCTGCCAGAGACCCTCCCCTGCCTCTCTGTCTCTCTATCTGCTCATTAGTGCTGGGTTTGGAACAAAGAGCCATCTGGGCACGGCTACCTGCCAGCTCAGGTGGGGCTCTACACAGAAGAGACGGCTCCTCTTCAACATCTGTCTGCCAGGATCAAAGACGTTTCTGTTTACGCCCTTAAACTCCTTCTCTCACTTTCTCTCCCTCCCCACTACCTACTCCTCCTCCTCCTCCCCATTCTCACCCCCTTACTTCTGCCTCCAAAACTTCCCATACATTAAATGGGAATCAGACTAAATGTGGCGCCCTCCTCCCGCTTCATGTCTCTCTCCGCCTCTTTGTCACTTCCCTGCTCTTCTCCTCGCCCTCAGGGTGTCAGGCATTCTCCCAGACTGCTTTGTTTTCTGTTTTGAGCTTTTTTAGATAATTGTTTGCCGTATGCGTAATGGGGGAGACATGCTTTTTTTAATTTCCCTGTGCTTTGCCTCTCAGCAGTCACCTGACAAATATATCTCATTTTTTTCCCTAATAATTATCTTCTCCCCCTGGTGTCAGGTTTCAGGTGTAAACACATAGAGGAGAAACCTTGTTCCCTCTGCGTGCTGACAGAAAACTTCTTGCCTCAGCAGCTAAAAGACGTGCTGGCATTTTTTATGGGCGTGTGTGCAAGGTATCACAGTGTCCACTAAGATCGATAAACATGCTGAGCTATATGTTTAGATAGTAAAAAAAAAGAGGGGTTGGACAGATTTACAGCTTGTAATCAGATGCAGATGGGTCCCCGATCCCTCGGTGAGGGCCGCTTATATCATGGAAAATATTGATGTTTCTTTTTGTGTGTCTGTGTATGGGTGTGTGCGTGCATCAGCTTTCAGAGGAGTGATGCCAGCTGAAGGTAACCCCCACTCCATGGTTTTGAGGTGTGTTCAGCTGCTCCGGCCGTGTACGTACAGGGGATCAGGGGAAGTGTTATCCGTTAAGCCAGGTGCCACTGTTCGACAGAGGCAGCTCCTGCTGACTGCAACATTTCCCCTGCACACCGCTGTCTGCTCACACTAGACAAGTGTGTGGGTGAGGACATTGTTGGGCATATTTTAAGTATTTCAAAAATAACACAATACAGCAACATATTGTTTTGGGTTTTTTTGTTAGTTTTTTTTGCCATAATGTGGTAATGTGGTAAAAGAAATACTGCTTATAGACCTGTTACATCCTCAGTAACTTGTGTTAAAGCATAGCATTTAACCTGAATTAAATTCTGTTTAAGTACACTAACAATGCTAGATATTTTGAAGGGAGAAATCATCAGCACTCATAAGCCGGTGTAATGCTAACATTAAGCTAACCGAGAGAGTGAAGTAGAGTGTGGGCAAGACAAAGCGACCAAAATTCTCAGTTTTTCCTGGTATCCAGTCAGAGGCTTTGAGAGGCACGTTTTCACTTTGTAGCTTCTGGACCAGCAGCAGGAACAAAGGTGAACCAGTGCTGTCATTAACGCTTCATCTCACAGATGTGTCCTTTTGACCATTAAAGTACACATAAGCACCACACCAAACAGTACTTTAATTTGACAGTAGCCTATGTTTGCACCTTATGCTGTGGTAACACAGCTGGTTGTTGAGGTGCAATAAACTACTTTTTAGCATTTTTGAATACCTGGTCATATTTCTTTGGTCTATTTGGCAAAATGAACTCGGATGTAACTCAAAGATATAATACATTGCAATTCAGAGAAAGAAACACTGTCATTTAAGTTTCTTGTGACTCATTTGATATATCATATTTTGGAAGAAATGTGCCTAACACTGGCAAAGAGGTCACTCTGCGCCTCTGTCACAGAACAACACAAACAAGTCGAGAGTGGAGGCTTCCTGGAAGAGGCTTTGATGTAAAGCCTCTGTAGTGTTATTTCTGTTACCGTTTGATGCCCTTTTGCTCAGAACTAATAAAGATTGATTAGCCTTCCTTACCTGATCAATCCCGACGCTATTTTGGTTATGCCAGGACAGCGTTCTGATCAATGGCAAAGCTATTTTGTGTTTGGAGGGCAAGGCCCAGTTTACTTCAGGCGGAGTGGGGGGAGAGATAAAGCTTGGCTGATGGGGCGTTCAAGGCCTGGGAAGCTTCAGCGGCTCCTCCCTTCCCACCCGCCTTCTCAGAAGTTGCCTCCTAAGCGTTGATAGTGAATTAATTTTGAGAGCTTTCACATGCTCTGTGTCCCGCACATTACCAGCAGGACAGTTACATCACTGTCAGATTACACCGTGCTGCCACCCTGCTGTTCTGCTACTTTATCAAAACACTTCCAAGAAGAATGGCCAGTGTGTTACACGTGCCCTCCACTCTCCCCTCCACCTCTCCTCCACCCCCCCGACCCTCCTCCGGCAGAGGAGGCTTCGCCCCGCATCGACTTGTGCCGGGGTGCTGGTGGAGGTGGATGCCGTTCATTGTCCGTTTTTCTTCAGCATCTTGTTCAGCAGGAGACAACCAACTGGAGCGTGAAACAGGGCTGTAGTCTGCAGGTAGCCGCCGGCTGAGCTCGCCTGCCGCTAAATTCAGTCTGACAGGTGAGATCACAGCCTGGTGGTGGGGCACGGCACCCGACAGAGAGGCGAGAAGCGTGTGGGTGCGGCAGCTACGTCTGCAGCGCTGCAGCCGAGCAGGATGAGGCTTCTCATACGCTGCACAGCAGGAGAGGCTGCAGCCTGAGAGGTCTGAGAGCTGCTCTCAGCTGATCAGACTACATTGTGTAAGCCAAAGAGTCACCTGAGCTGCTTTTAAAAGGGAATCCTTGTACTTTTAATAAAAGATAATGACTTTAATTAATGCTAAACAACTTAAGCGTAAAGCATTGCATGAATTACTCAAGGATGTCTTACTTAATTAGTTATTTCATAAGGGAGAACAGTTTCCCTGCCATTTAGGGTTAAATCTCTGAAAGGTGACCTAGAATAGCTGAGTTGAGTATGTATCTATCTTCCTACTGTAGATTAAAAACAAAACCTGCCGCACGAGGTACAAGCTGTTTTTGAGTGTAAATATGATTTTGTCGGTTTAATTTGTACAGAAGGGATCTTTAATCTTTCATAACCCTGGGGAAGCCAAGGCCTTCTGGTCTCAACAAGACAGGAATTAAGGGTACACTAAAAATAGACTAGATTTTAGGGTCATAGTCAACATTTATTTGGCAGCAGTAGCCCGACAGTGCGGTGACCAACTTTCAGCTCATAGACGGGGCAGAAATCATCCTGGTTTTATCGGCCTTGTACAGTTTCACCTCAGAAAGCAAAATCCTCAGAGTATTTTTCTGCTTCTTTTATGGGATGGATGGCATAAAGTTTAAAACAGCATCTCTTTAAACTCTGCAGTAGAAAAGCCATAGCGAGAGGAAGACTGGTGTAGCTATGTTTGGTCTCTTTGTCACGTTTCCTGTCGCTCGGGTGTTTTTATTTGTTTCACTCAGGTGCAAAACACACCACAGGGATACTGCTCCCCTACACACACACACACACACACACACTAACACACACACACACTTACACACAAACCTCTGCACTCAAACTTATCCCGGCTCCACCGCTGCAACTCAGCAAATGTGGCGGGCAGGGTTTAATTTTCTGGCCCCCCGCTTCAGCCCCAGCCTCATGCATTTTTCATCACCACCATCCTGTTCCCAACCAGCCACTGCCGCTGCACAATGGTATTGATTGGCGATTAAGCCATCAAACTGTTATAAAGAGGTTAATATTTTAAAACTGTTACGCTTTTCCAGCCTCCTTACATTAACGTGCACCCTCTAGTACGGTTTCAAGGGTTTTTAAGAGTTTCCGCTCTCATGCCAGGTCAGGTCATGAATGTTTGATAGAATGCAGACACCGAGGCCCCCCCCACCACCACCACCACCCTCTCGCCCTTATACAATGCTTACTCCAGCTTTAAGGTGGCGTGTTCGATCAGCTGACTGTGCCAAAGGTCGTGAAGGAGTGGTGTCACTCCGCAGGGAGACGGCAAAGGATCATACTAACCCCCCCCGAATGTGAGACATGTCTAGTTGTTGACCAATTTGCTTATGGTAATTCTAATGGATCTCTGGAGGCCGCCCAGCAATACTGAGGGTTCAGCGTTAATTGTGACCACTGGGCAAAGAATCTGCAGTCTCATCCTATTCTAGCAACTGATGAGCATCTTGGGTTATTTTTAGGTGTTAATCCTGAGGAAAGACTTTTCCCACTCTCCTTTAAGTAATGAATGTAAATGTACTCAAAGCCCCTGGTGTACAAAACATGAAATGAGTTTTTTTTAACCTGCTCTGATCATGTTTTAGATGGCAGCTCCCAACTTTTTGACATACCTAACTGTTGGTACCTAATGCAATGTAATGTAATACTTATATAGGTCACGCAAAAATCAAAAGTGTTTCAAAAGCACTCAGTTTTTGTCTTGATACTTATCCATGATCTAATTGATACTTTAATCTATACATCCTAATCCCAAGTATTTGAGTTGCCTTTGTTAAATCTAGAGTCAAATATTTGTGTTACTGCTGCATAATGCTATACTGTACACAGCATTTCTAATTAAATCATTCAAATGACGTAACTTTGCACTCTTATTACATCAGTTCTGGCTATCAAGTATTTCATTAATTTCAGATCATACTATAAGTCTTATCCTGGCATCCAGTGCTGGCAGCAGGCACTAGGAACTAGCATCACAAAGAGATATATTACAGGTGAATAGCCAGGCCTTAGATAGACTGAAATCATGATGTCAAGTTCCCCAAATGCCGAATGTAACAGTATTTTGTCTAAAGAAACTAGAATTTGTCTATGCTATGCGCCCGAGGGGATAATTAAGAATTGTAAAAGTTGTGATTCCCTCAAGGATAATGTGAAGACCATAGAGAAATACAGTCATGACATAGAAACATGGACACACACTGAAAGACAAGCAACAGTCTAAAAGAAATGCCATGAAATGAATAATCCAAAGTTTAGTCGTTAAATAAATTACAGCAGCTACACTTTAACAACCCACACAGAAATCTTGGACAGTAAATGGTGTCCTGGAACACAAGACAAAACAGCAATTGTTCAAGCCTCTGCTTCATCTCTGTAAGGCATTAAATTAGTTTAAATAAGGAAATAAATTATGCTTTAATAGTTGAATAATAACACAAATAGCAGAGCTGTATGACCCTATAGAGGGAAGTAAACAGGTGTCTTTAAGGGTGACTTGCGAACATGGACAGAGGCGAGAATGGACATGGAACAGATTTATTTTGTGTTTCGCAGAAAGAAATGGGGAGTGCGGGGGGTGTTGGTCCAGCAGGGTTCACACCTGAAGGTCTCAGGACAGGAGGGCAAAAATGTCAGGATGTAGGTGAGCGCCAGGGGGGAGCACACCATCCTCCAACGCCATGCAGACAAAAGGTTTTGAGTGCGGCTTTTCACTTTGACTTTAGGCCAAGGTCGCGCACAGAAATACACACATTTTCACCTGTTATCTGTCCCAAATGACACGACAGCGCACTGTCCACAAACTGAAATCCTCTCTGTCTTAGAATGTCGTCTGTGTCTTGGTTTTGTTTCCTGTTTTCAATCCATTCATTGTCTTACCCTCTTTGTACCTTCACTATGTCCTGGAGCACACATTGGGTGAAGGCAGGGAATGCACCGTGAACAGGCTGATCTACCACACACACACACACACACTTTACTAAAAAACACACACAAATTTACTAAGTTTAGGATTTCCAGTAAACCTAAACATGCATGTTTTTTGGCCTGTGAGTGAAACTGAAGTACCTGGGGAAAAAACATAATTCAAAGTGGTGACTACTTTGCTGTGAGGTGACAGCACTATCCACCAAAGCACCATGTTGCCTCTGTTTCATTATCATTTTGGTAAATGTCTGTTCATCTCATCTCTGCCACTTCTACGACCTATTTTCTGAGCAAACCTATATCCCTACATATTTTACTCCTCGTGTTCCTGGGTTCCTGTGTTCCTGTTGTTCCTTTGCCAGTTTAATGATTATATTCCACCTGTTAGACTTTTCACTGAATCCCAGTTTCCATTGACAGTCATAGAATCAGCTTTTAAACCTCACTTTTAGTTAGGATCTCCCGTTTTAGTTTTATTTCTGCACTTGGGTCCTTGAAAACCATAACCGTCTGCTTCATACCTCTCTGCACGTCAGTCATTTTCTCGCTCCACTTGACAGTGCATACAAGTGAGTCATGTAATAAAGAGTGGTGCTCTCCATTAGTGCCACTCAGTTTGTGCTGTTTAAATCCTCTCCTCCAGGGCAAGAGAGGGATAACACGCTTGAGCAGTGTCCCAATCACTATGATCACCTGTGACAAACCACACCACAGCCCGATCGATCAGCTGCTCTCCTGAGGGCGGAGGAATTAATGTAACTCTGCTGCCCTGCATGCCAGTGTGCCTGTGTGTGTGTGTGTGTGTGTGAGTGTGTGTGTGTGTGTGTGGTGCATGTGTGTGTGTATGTGTGAGAATGTGGGGAGACCCGTGTGTTTGGCAGTGTTGGGAAGAATCATAATACATGTAATGGAGTTATGTGTTTAGAATAGGGTGACCAGACCTGTCCCCAATTTAGCTGCCCTGTCCCAAGCTAAACCTGTCCCCGAACGTGTCCCCGATTTTAAATGGGAGAGAAACCCCCCCCTGGACAGCCGATCGACTCTTTTTTAAAAAGGTAGGGTTAGCACTGTTGCCTCACTGCAAGAAGGACCTGAGTTTGAGTCTTTCTGTGGGGAGTTTGCATGGTTCAACCCATTTTATGTGCATGTTTAGGCTGTTTGGAGATCAAATTGCCCCTGGGAATATAAGAGTGTGTGTGGACTGGCCGCCTGTCCAGGACATATTCCCTACCTTTGTCCTAGGTGTGCTGGAGATTGGCACAAGCAGGTATAAATGTATAAAGTAGGTGGAGAAAATGAATGGAAAGTGGAATACATTTTAAAAGTAACCCTCTCAACACTGATGTTTGCTGCAGAGCCCGTATAACTCCAACAAAACGTTTTGAAAGTGATTAAAAGTGAGTAAAATTTTAAAAATGAGTGAGAACTGAGGGCTGAAGTAATACAAAAAGAGAAAAATTAGACAAGAAAGCACAAATGAAGGCAGTGTGTGGGAGATTCGGCGCAGGCAGTGGGGGGAGGGGGGCAGAGCTCAGTCGGTGACTCCTGAGGGAGACTGTTCACAGCTATATTAATATAACACAGAGGGGGTAGTTAGAGAAGCTTTGTTTGTCTTGGGCTAAATTAACACCCCCTTACCATCATAATAGTCTTGTCATTATAGGAGGAGGGTAAAAAGAGCCCGAAGAGTGTTTATGTCAATGTTTCTCCTTGCATTTAATGAGCTGGGTTTACTCCCTTCAAATAAATTAGCCGAGGAGGCGCTAGAGTTGTTGGTGAGGAGCAGAGTTTGAGGTTTGTGTCAGTCCTTTGGTTTAAAACAAAACCACAAATACGAACACACACACACACACACACACACACACACACGCACACAGTATCTTCACAGTGTACCAGGTGTCCAGCTGTTCGGTGTCTTCATTAATCTGTTGTGAGCTGAGGTTTTTCTTTTACTTGTCCGCGGTATTTTGTTGCCGGTCTTTGTTCGTGCCGTCTCCCTTTCCTCCCGGCTCGCACTCGAACCTCCTGCTGCGGTTGCCTCCAAACGGCGTCCACCCACCGCCACCGCCACCATGCCTGCAAGAGTTTGGCCCTCATTATCGGTCCTTGCTGCACCCCAACCAACCTCCCCACCCAGCATGGAGTCATAGCTTCAGTGCGGCATTGTCTCATTATCTCTGCAGACAGCAGAGAGGCAGAGCATTATGAGACATCAGACACTCCCCCTCGCTTAGAGGGCTGGGGGCTCCTGGCGAAGCTGACAGGTGATTAAGACAGGCCAAAGGTTTTATCCCACTGTATCAATGCAGCGAAAAGGGATGGTAACCGGTTTGTGTGTTTACCGCGAGCACCGCTCAGTTATTACCATACAATGGGTAAAAAAAAAAATTAACGCACCAAGGGAACAGTTGTTCAGGCTTAAAGCAAAAATTTCTGAGAATAAAAAAAAACTAGAAGAAGCTAAATATATATATTTTTTCCTCTGGGTTCGTTCGTGTCGAAATAGGTCACGCTCTCTCTGAGTTCTTTTACCGAAGACATGAATGAGGACAATAACGTAAGAGATAGAAAGATGAGGGGCTTGATTGGATTGACTTTTTAACCCCTGTGTGAAAAGTCATAGCGTTTCCACAATATTTTGAATTGAAAGCACTTTTGTTCTTGCTTGTGTGTCATTTCTGTTCCCGAGCTCCTGCCTCTGCAGAAATGGCAGCGTTTCAACAATATGTTCATATATTATACATTGGTAAAATATTCTTACACGCGTCCCAAGCAGCTGAAAGGTTCGAGTCAAGGTTAGGCTGCCTCGACTTTTCCCTACCCTTTTCCCTTGATCAGACCTGAGTTGTGGAGCAAGTTTAGGTGCAAATCTATCACTTTGGCTTTTGCTTGGTTGAATTGATGCCACTGAATCAATTCACAAGGTTTCATTTCATACTAACAGATGGTGCTGAGGTGACACCAAGAGGCAATGAAAGAGACATGTACAGGACAAAATAACTGAAATGATACCAATCACATAGTGTATTTACATTAAAGTGATTGGGCTTTTTTGTGGATTTTATATCTAGAGAACCATTTGTCATAAGGCCAGGATGTCATATGATGAAAACTTTTATTAATACTTACCCAAGGAGAATTGAAGGAATAGCCAATATTTGCTGTGTAATTCTCTTTTTCAATCCGATTTCTATTAATTCTGTTATTTTGTATATTGTCTTATGTCATGTTATGGATATCTTCTAATCGAAGTGTTCCTACTGTATGGGTGCAGATAATGTAAGGTGTACGCTCTACTCTGCCCTGCCGCATGGGCCCTACCATGCAGATCAGTGCTTTTCCACACGACTCCAGTTTTGCATCCATAAAATCACATAAATCTATGAAAAAAAAAGCTGTAACAATATGATCAGAACCTCTCAGACCTCTCTCACTGGAGCCTCACAGTGGCCTTAAGGCCTATCCTGACCTTGCCAATGTGGAGCATGTGGAGCTCTGGAAAATAGGCATAAAAAGTGTTTTGTCCACTAATATTTATCGTTTCTCTCCTCTGTGCCACCTGCAAACTCTTCAAACACGCAGTGGGACCAAAAAGAAGCAAGACTGTGTAGATACGGGCTTGTCATAAATAAATCATCCCTCCATCCTCTCTTGATGTATGGGTTTAAATGCTTTTGGCTCTCCATCTCCTCCTTGAGTCATTTCTCCAAATTCCTTCTGTCTTCCCAGAGCTCCAAAAAGCAACACGTAACGCACTTGCGTGTGTGTGTGTGTAACTGTTGGGCCTGTTTTCTTGGTTTCAGGCTGGGGGTGGCGAGGCGAGGCGGAGAAGCGGGGCTGGCGAGGACACAGCGCTGAGAAGGAGAAGGAGGAGGTGGAGGAAGGAGGAGGGAGGGAGGGAGGGTTGTCTGTCCTAGGAGACAGATGGCGCGGGGGGCTGGTCCATGATGGGCTGGTGCTGGACGGGCTCCATGTGCTGTAGTGGGTAACTGGGGCCCAGGGTGGAACGTAGGCGGCACTCTGATCCTGAGCGCCACAGTAGTCCTCAGGCACAGGAGTCCACTTCCCCCGCCCATCTGTTCCCTCCATCGCAGCGATGGCACACACATGTACGCACACAAAAATATACACAGGGCGTTCGCATACACACACATACGTCAGACGCTGCCCCCCTCCTTCTAATCTGCTGCTTTGGGTTCAGTTGCAGTGCACCGGCAGCTCTCTTTTCCCTCCCCCCTCACCATTCCCCGCCCCAGCTCGCAAAATTAGCCTCCAGGTTCGACTGGATCCCACCAGCTTCCGCTCCCATTTGGTGTCGCGCTGGCTGCATCTCTCACAGAGAGCTTGTTGATGCAAACCGACACAATATTAGACGACTCCCACGCGCACTTGTCGATGGCCACAACCTTTACATTCACTTTAAAAGCCTTTAACCAGGGGGTGTAATCACTGTGTTGTTACCTGCAGTGGTGGGTAGGAGGAAGGTGTGCTGCAGATCCACTGACACTGTTCTGAGGGTTGCATAAGATATGTGTTAAACTACAGAATACATGCCCTAAAATGTAATGTAATGTGAAACGTTATGTTAGATAAGAATGTTTGCTGGTGCTTTCTCATCTATTTTTTTTCCTTCCCTGTCACTTCAGCCCTCGTTCTTCACTACATTTTTAGATTTCACTCACTTAAACTTTTCTGGTAGGTGTCAAGGATGATCTAATCTTTTTCTTTTCCTAATCACAGAAAGATCAGCCAGAGTTTCATTCCCTTTCAAAATGTTACATTAGAACTGCAGCCAACAAGGTGATGGAAGAGTTACTTTCAACATAGATCCTTCAAAATGTTAAACAAAAAATATATTTTGTTAGCTTACTATAAGCTTACTAAATGCTAGTAACACAGTATTATTAATACTTTAGATTACACACTCAGGCTGTACCCATTCACACATGAGTTTAGTATTTCCAAGAATACTTCACCACAGGCTGAAGGAGCTGGGATAGAACCACTGACCTTCTGAGTACATGTACTTCTGAGTACAAGTACATGATCACACTCTTCCTGAGCTACAGACTTCACTTCGATGTTGGCTACAACAACCATTTGCTGGATCGCACCAGACAATAACCCAGGAAGTCAAGATGTTGTTTTGTGGATGTACTCCATTAAGTTCAACAGTAGACTATCTATTTCTATATGCCCTGGAACACATTCAATACTTTCATGTTGTGTATTCTAAATACTCTGTCACAAGTATTCCACTTCCCCTCACAGACAGGGAGACAGAAGGGGGAAAAAAACAGCAGCGAGGTTGTAAACAGCAGATAAACATGTTGCCATAAGGTCCATAATGTATGATGTGTTTCTGTGACTTATCCATGTCTCGGGAGAGGATTTTTTTTCTCAAATCATAAATGTTTTCATAATCAGTCTGTAATAAACGTGTGAACACACATACAGCGATAATGACTTGAATGAGAAAGTGGCCAGAGTCAGAGTCACGGTCAGAAGGCTGCTGGTGAGTCAAGGTCATATGGTGACGGATTGGTGCAAAATTATTTATTTTCTTTTTTTTATTTCAGCGACCTGCCATGCTCATGATGATCGGATGTTACGACACGTGCTCCTGAGATGAAACATTCACAATGAGGCAGTGAGTCATGTGTTCATTGTCGTCAATCTCATTTTTCCCGGTCCATCCAGACTGCCATGTGTGGACAGCAGGGAAACACCCCTGAACAGGTTGTCACATAATTACAGGTTCAATGAAACCACTCTGTCTCTCAGACTGTGGCTATAAGGGTTTCCCTATTACGAATCCCTGACTTCGAGGATTAGAGAGGAAGCTACCATAGTCCACACATAAACTGGGACAGAAAGTGTAAACAGAAAGGAGAGTTACACACAAAAGGCAGAAATGTCGCTACATTTTGTTTGATATGTGACACAAACGTTCTCTAGAAAGGTCAAGGTCACTGCGACCTCACATGGTCTCTTGAGCGCTACACGTCACAAACGCCTTGAGGTCACTGTGACCATGTAAATCAGGTGCCTGGCTATCACTCTTGTGCTAATTATGTCAAAAGGTCAACCTAATATCTCATAGTACGTATGTATGTGTGTGTGTGTGTATATATATATATATATATATATATATACACTATGAGACACACACACACAGTAGGAGCCATTCAAATCTTCTGCACTTGAAGTGACTGGCTCTAAACCGGTTCTTAGCTGGATGCCGACAGGTTGCCGCAGAATCGGCGGGGGTAATCTGATCCCCCACAAGGACGTAGTTAATGAGGCTCTGACTAGAAATGCCCCTCAGCGACCGGAGTGAAAACTAGCTGCAATACCTCATTTATCCACCAGTAGGAGCAGTGATAATGTTCTGCCCCTACTCCCCTCTTTTACAAACACGGGCCGACACCTCCACAACCTCGGCCCCTACATAATTACTGCGCAATTGAGCGCAGTGACAGTGACAGCGCTGTGGGGGCAGTTTAACTGAGTGACGAAATCACTGTCGTTCAATGTTCATCAATCAGTCAAAAAATCGTATTCTGCATTGATCAGCCCCTTTCAGTACAGTAGAGCATACAGTGCAGCATGGGGCGGGGGGAGGGTGTGGGCGTGGCAGCTATCAGCAGCAGCAGCAGCGGCGAGGATCGCAAGTCTGAGGTTTGTTTACGATAATGTCTGCCCGCCCCAAAGGCCGACAGCCAAAGGGAAACACTGACAAACATTGCGTCAATAGCCTGCTGTGGGTTTATGCTTCCTGAGCCGCTCTGTTGTGTTGTAGCGGCACAAGTGAAAGTGAAACTTAACGCCACTACGAGACGAAACGTTCAGTACCTGTAGATTTGACATGCATCCCTCACTAAAATCCGAAATTGCACAAAATATCCGATGTAAAAACTGTTTTTCGATCCATACGAAGTGAACATGAAGTGAAAGTAATTTACCGACAACAACCTGCTCCGAAAGTGCCTAATATTTGTCATTATTTTTAGTTGAATGAGAAAAACCTCAAGCTGTACCCCTGTTGAGTAACAATACCAGTCCAGTAATATCTCCTGACATGCAATCTCCTCATTTTTATCAATTAATCTCAATTTGAAGAGGAAGAATTACAGTGGTTACGGTAATAGTCTTGTACCTGCAGTAAGAGTATTTATAGTAAGTACCTGCCCTACTGTATGGTATTCAAAAAAGGTGCAATATAGGCAGAATCAATAATAAATACTACACATAAACTCATATTCAAGCATAATCTTAAAATTTTGATAAACAGTACAATGAACTCAACCACTCCTTCCCCAAACCAGTCAAACCAGCTGCATTTTGGGCTGTGTAAAGAGTTAGTGTGACAATGGGAGACCAAAAAGCCCATTTAGTTCAAACAAAAGGTTGAGTGGTGATAATGCTAATATGGTCTTGTGTGTGTGTGTTTGTTTATGTGTGTGTGAGGTCATCTGTGAGCCTGCTGCAGCAGGGCTCTCTGTCAGCAGTCGAGCAGACACAAGGCACTTGACCATATGCTCTTTGAGAAGGTGCTGCTGAAAAGCGATACAACCTATCAACATGCAAATCGGTGCACAAACAGACCACAAGTTTCTTTAATTTTTTAAATTACAATGAAGTTTTAATTTAAAAGTATGGCGATGTAGTGGATGTTTGTTTGAGGAGTTCTATTTTTCGCATTCATTCTTATGGGAAACACTGAAAATGCCTAAGTGCTAAACACCTGGTTCTAAGGAGGCAATGCTTTCACCTATCTGGAATATAAGCACACCGTCACGCAGGGGAGAATCTCAGGAGGGTCCTGATGTGATTTGGTGTGTGGAAGTGTTGCTATGGTGTTGCTATGATTTAACAGTCTGTTTCTGTGTGTTGCTATGGTGTTGCTGTGGCTGAACAAGCTTGGTTTTCATGCATTGCTATGGTGTTGCTATGGCTCAAAGAACTGTTTCTATGCATTGCTATGGTGTTGCTGTGGCTTAATGAGCTGTTTCCATGCGTTGCTATGGTGTTGCTATGGCTTAACAAGCTTGGTTTCCATGCGTTGCTATGGTTTTGCTATGGCTCAAAGAGCTGTTTCTGTGTGTTGCTATGGTGTTGCTATGGCTTAACAAGCTTGGTTTCCATGCGTTGCTATGGTGTTGCTATGGCTTAATAAGCTTGGTTTCCATGCATTGCTATGGTGTTGTTATGGCTTAACGAGCTGTTTCAGTGCGTTGCTATGGTGTTGCTATGGCTTCATGAGCTGTTTCTGTGTGTTGCTTTGGCTTAACAAGCTTGGCTTCCATGCGTTGCTATGGTGTTGCTATGGCTCAAAGAGCTGTTTCTGTGCATTGCTATGGTGTTGCTTTGGCTTAACAAGCTTGGTTTCCATGCGTTGCTATGGTATTGCTATGGCTTAATGAGCTGTTTCTGTGTTTCTGTGCGTTGCTATGGTGTTGCTATGGCTTAACGAGCTGTTTCTGTGTGTTGCTATGGTGTTGCTATGGCTTCATGAGCGGTTTCTGTGTGTTGCTATGCTGTTGCTATGGCTTAACAAGCTTGGTTTCCATGCGTTGCTATGGTATTGCTATGGCTTAACAAGCTTGGTTTCCATGCCTTGCTATGGTGTTGCTATGGCTCAAAGAGCTTTTTCTGTGCATTGCTATGGTGTTGCTTTGGCTTAACAAGCTTGGTTTCTATTCATTGCTATGGTGTTGCTATGGCTTAACGAGCTGTTTCTGTGCGTTGCTATGGTGTTGCTATGGCTTCATGAGCTGTTTCTGTGTGTTGCTATGGCTTAACAAGCTTGGTTTCCATGCGTTGCTATGCTGTTGCTGTGGCTTAATGAGCTGTTTCTGTGCGTTGCTATGGTGTTGCTTTGGCTTAACAAGCTTGGTTTCCATGCGTTGCTATGGTGTTGCTATGGCTTAATGAGCTGTTTCTGTGTTTCTGTGCGTTGCTATGGTGTTGCTTTGGCTCAACAAGCTTGGTTTCCATGCGTTGCTATGGTGTTGCTATGGCTTAATGAGCTGTTTCTGTGCGTTGCTATGGTGTTGCTATGGCTTCATGAGCTGTTTCTTTGTGTTGCTATGTTATTGCTATGGCTTAACAAGCTTGGTTTCCATGCGTTGCTATGGTGTTGCTATGGCTGAACAAGCTTGGTTTCCATGCGTTGCTGTGGTGTTGCTATGGCTTAACAAGCTTTTTCTGTGCGTTGCTATGGTGTTGCTATGGCTTCATGAGATGTTTCTGTGTGTTGCTATGGCTTAACAAGCTTGGTTTCCATGCGTTGCTATGCTGTTGCTATGGCTCAAAGAGCTGTTTCTGCTCGTTGCTATGATATTGCTGTGGCTTCATGAGCTGTTTCTGTGTGTTGCTATGGTGTTGCTATGGCTTAACAAGTTTGGTTTCCATGCGTTGCTATGGTGTTGCTATGGCTTAACAAGCTTTTTCTGTGCGTTGCTATGCTGTTGCTATGGCTCAAAGAGCTGTTTCTGCTCGTTGCTATGATATTGCTGTGGCTTCATGAGCTGTTTCTGTGTGTTGCTATGTTGTTGCTATGGCTTAACAAGCTTGGTTTCCATGCGTTGCTATGGTGTTGCTATGGCTTAACAAGTTTGGTTTCCATGCGTTGCTATGGTGTTGCTATGGCTTAACAAGCTTTTTCTGTGCGTTGCTATGGTGTTGCTATGGCTTCATGAGCTGTTTCTGTGTGTTGCTATGGCTTAACAAGCTTGGTTTCCATGCATTGCTGTGGTTTTGCTATGGCTCAAAGAGCTGTTTCTGTGTGTTGCTATGCTGTTACTATGGCTTAACAAGCTTGGTTTCCATGCGTTGCTATGGTGTTGCTATGGCTTAACAAGCTTGGTTTTCATGCGTTGCTATGGGGTTGCTATGGCTGAACGAGCTGTTTCAGTGCGTTGCTATGGTGTTGCTATGGCTTCATGAGCTGTTTCTGTGTGTTGCTATGGCTTAACAAGCTTGGTTTCCATGCGTTGCTATGCTGTTGCTATGGCTCAAAGAGCTGTTTCTGCTCGTTGCTGTGATATTGCTGTGGCTTCATGAGCTGTTTCTGTGTGTTGCTATGCTGTTGCTATGGCTTAACAAGCTTGGTTTCCATGCGTTGCTATGGTGTTGCTATGGCTTAACAAGTTTGGTTTCCATGCGTTGCTATGGTGTTGCTATGGCTTAATGAGCTGTTTCTGTGTTTCTGTGCGTTGCTATGGTGTTGCTTTGGCTCAACAAGCTTGGTTTCCATGCGTTGCTATGGTGTTGCTATGGCTTAATGAGCTGTTTCTGTGCATTGCTATGGTGTTGCTATGGCTTCATGAGCTGTTTCTGTGTGTTGCTATGCTGTTGCTATCGCTTAACAAGCTTGGCTTCCATGCGTTGCTATGGTGTTGCTATGGCTGAACAAGCTTGGTTTCCATGCGTTGCTGTGGTGTCGCTATGGCTTAACGAGCTTTTTCTGTGCGTTGCTATGGTGTTGCTATGGCTTCATGAGCTGTTTCTGTGTGTTGCTATGGCTTAACAAGCTTGGTTTCCATGCGTTGCTATGCTGTTGCTATGGCTCAAAGAGCTGTTTCTGCTCGTTGCTATGATATTGCTGTGGCTTCATGAGCTGTTTCTGTGTGTTGCTATGGTGTTGCTATGGCTTAACAAGTTTGGTTTCCATGCGTTGCTATGGTGTTGCTATGGCTTAACAAGCTTTTTCTGTGCGTTGCTATGCTGTTGCTATGGCTCAAAGAGCTGTTTCTGCTCGTTGCTATGATATTGCTGTGGCTTCATGAGCTGTTTCTGTGTGTTGCTATGCTGTTGCTATGGCTTAACAAGCTTGGTTTCCATGCGTTGCTATGGTGTTGCTATGGCTTAACAAGTTTGGTTTCCATGCGTTGCTATGGTGTTGCTATGGCTTAACAAGCTTTTTCTGTGCGTTGCTATGGTGTTGCTATGGCTTCATGAGCTGTTTCTGTTTGTTGCTATGGCTTAACAAGCTTGGTTTCCATGCGTTGCTTTGGTTTTGCTATGGCTCAAAGAGCTGTTTCTGTGTGTTGCTATGCTGTTACTATGGCTTAACAAGCTTGGTTTCCATGCGTTGCTATTGTGTTGCTATGGCTTAACAAGCTTGGTTTTCATGCGTTGCTATGGGGTTGCTATGGCTGAACGAGCTGTTTCAGTGCGTTGCTATGGTGTTGCTATGGCTTCATGAGCTGTTTCTGTGTGTTGCTATGGCTTAACAAGCTTGGTTTCCATGCGATGCTATGGTTTTGCTATGGCTCAAAGAGCTGTTTCTGTGTGTTGCTATGGTGTTGCTATGGCTTAACAAGCTTGGTTTCCATGCGTTGCTATGGTGTTGCTATGGCTTAACAAGCTTGGTTTCCATGCGTTGCTATGGTGTTGCTATGGCTTAACGAGCTGTTTCTGCGTTTCTGTGCGCTGCTATGGTGTTGCTATGGCTTAACAAGCTTGGTTTCCATGCGTTGTTATGGTGTTGCTATGGCTTAACGAGCTGTTTCTGTGCTTCTGAGCGTTGCTATGGTGTTGCTATGGCTTAACAAGCTTGGTTTCCATGCGTTGCTATGGTGTTGCTATGGCTTAACGAGGTGTTTCTGTGTGTTGCTATGGTGTTGCTATGGCTTCATGAGCTGTTTCTGTGTGTTGCTATGCTGTTGCTATGGCTTAACAAGCTTGGTTTCCATGCATTGCTATGGTGTTGCTATGGCTCAAAGAGCTGTTTCTGTGCATTGCTATGGTGTCGATTTGGCTTAACAAGCTTGGTTTCCATGCGTTGCTATGGTGTTGCTATGGCTTAACGAGCTGTTTCTGTGCGTTGCTATGGTGTTGCTATGGCTTCATGAGCTGTTTCTGTGTGTTGCTATGGCTTAACAAGCTTGGTTTCCATGCGTTGCTATACTGTTGCTATGGCTCAAAGAGCTGTTTCTGCTCGTTGCTATGATATTGCTGTGGCTTAATGAGCTGTTTCTGTGCGTTGCTATGGTGTTGCTATGCCTGAACGAGCTGTTTCTGTGTGTTGCTATGGTGTTGCTATGGCTTATTGGTTTCCATGCATTACTATGGTGTTGCTATGATTTAACAACCTGTTTCTCTGCATTGCTATGGTGTTGCCATTGTTAAAAAGCTTGGTTTCCAAGCATTGCTATGGTGTTGCTATGGCTTAACCAGCTGTCTCTGTGCATTGCTATGGTGTTGCTATGGCTTCATGAGTTGTTTTCGCTACATTTTGTTTGAAAGAAAGGTCAAGGTCACTGCGACCTCTTGAGCGCGACATGTCACAAATGCCTTGAGGTCACTGCGACCATGTAAACCAGGTTGCCTGGCTATCACTCTTGTGCTAATTATGTAAAAAGGTCAGCCTAATATCTCATAGTACATATATATATATGTATATATATATATATATACACACACACACACATATATATAGTAATATCCAGGACACAATGTGAAGGCTATGACATTTTATGTGCAAAAGCTCAAAGATTAACTCCACTGTGACATCATAATATCCTGCACTTCTGTGCGTTGCTATGGTGTTGCTATGCCTGAACGAGCTGTTTCTGTGTGTTGCTATGGTGTTGCTATGGCTTAACAAGCTTGGTTTCCATGCGTTGCTACGGTGTTGCTATGATTTAAAAACCTGTTTCTGTGTGTTACTATGGTGTTCCTATGGCTAAAAAGCTTGGTTTCCAAGCGTTGCTATGGTGTTGCTATGGCGTAACGAGCTGTCTCTGCGTTGCTATGGTGTTGCTATGGCTTCATGAGTTGTTTTCGCTACATTTTGTTTGAAAGAAAGGTCAAGGTCACTGCGACCTCACATGGTCTCTTAAGTGCGACATGTCACAAATGCCTTGAGGTCAATGCGACCATGTAAACCAGGTTGCCTGGCTATCACTAATTATGTAAAAAGGTCAGCCTAATATCTCATAGTACATACATACATACATATATATATATATATATATATATATATATATATATACATATGTGGTAATATCCAGGACACAATGTGAAGGCTCACATTTTATATGCAAAAGGTCAAAGATCAACTCCACTGTGACATCATAATATCCTGCAACATTTTTCTGGCCATTATTTCACACCGTAAATCAGGACCAAAGGGGAAGACTGTCAAAGTGCAGTGCACTTACAAAACGATGCAAAGTAGTAGGTAATCTAATATCACTGGAGATTTTAAGACGATTTCAAACAACCTTTTATTTTTTACATAAGCAAATAAGTAGTTAAATAAACATTTATTTACAGAACTGTGCCCTCTTCCACCTTTTTTTTCTGTAATCATAAATCTTTTCATAATCAGTCTGTAATAAATGTGTGAACACACATACAGCGATAATGACTTGAATGAGGAAGTGGTAGAGTCAGAGTCACAGGCCCTATTCGGAATCCATGACTTGGAGGATTAGAGAGGAAGCAACCATAGTCCACACATAAACTGGGACAGAAAGTGTAAACAGAAAGGAGAGTTAAATACAAAAGGCCACACCTGTCAAAGTCAAAGCCATGGTCAGAAATTTCGCTACATTTTGTTTCATATGCGACAAAAGCATTCTCTAAGAAAGTTCAAGGTCACTGCGACCTCACACAGTCTCTTGAGCGTGACATGTCACAAACAACTTGAGGTCACTGTGACCATGTACATCAGGTTGCCTGGCTATCACTCTTGTGCTAATTATGTCAAAAGGTCAGCCTAAAATCTCATAGTACATATATGTATGTGTGTGTGTGTACATATATATATATATATGTGTGTGTGTGTGTGTGTGTGTATATATATATATTCACATATATATATGTGGTAATATCCAGGACACAATGTGAAGGCTATGACATTTTATATGCAAAAGGCCAAAGATCAACTCCACTGTGACATCATAATATCCTGCAACATTTTCCTGGCCATTATTTCACACCGTAAATCAGGACCAAAGGGGAAGACTGTCAAAGTGCAGTGCACTTAGAAAACGATGCAAAGTAGTAGGTAATCTAGTATCACTGGAGATTTTAAGACGATTTCAAACAACCTTTTATTTTTTACATAAGCAAATAAGTAGTTAAATAAACATTTATTTACTTTTTCATACAATCATTGAAAATTCCTAACTGTGTCCTCC
Organism: Karalla daura; assembly: GCA_029224185.1. Classification (NCBI taxonomy): domain Eukaryota; kingdom Metazoa; phylum Chordata; class Actinopteri; order Chaetodontiformes; family Leiognathidae; genus Karalla; species Karalla daura. Next base: position 6,921,930 of record CM055201.1, read on the forward strand.
AACCTTTTTTTTTTACTGAAATCATAAATCTTTTCATAATCAGTCTGTAATAAACGTGTGAACACACATACAGCGATAATGACTTGAATGAGAGAGTGGCAGAGTCAGAGTCACAGTCCCTGTACGGAATCCATGACTTGGAGGATTAGAGAGGAAGTAACCATAGTCCACACATAAACTGGGACAGAAAGTGTAAACAGAAAGGAGAGTTACCCACAAAAGTACACCTGTCAAAATCAAAGCCATGGTCAGAAATTTTGTTACATTTTGTTTGATATGTGACACTAATGTTCTCTAGAAAGGTCAAGGTCACTGCGACCTCACACGGTCTCTTTCACTGTGAGGTCACTGCGACTATGTAAACCAGGTTGCCTGGCTATGACTTATTTCAAAAGGTCAGCCTAATATCTCATAGTAAGTATATATATATATATATATATACACATATATATACACACACACACACACACATATATATATATTTATAGTACTATTCTCCCTATGTGTTTGCTTTCAGCAGCGTTAACATAGATCAACAGCCAGCCAAACTCCTTATTAGTGAGCCAGGAAGTGAGCAGCCTTGCTCCTTTATTGACTTGCCATGTTAATGACGTCACTGAAGTCAGAGTAAAACTATAAAAAGAAAGATACAAAGGAAATGTTTTACTGAACAGCTTTGTACAAATCATATAAAGTATTAGATGCTTAATATTAACAATAACTTAACAGGCATTAGCACAGCAGGCTAGAAATCAAGAAATTTAGCAGGTTCGTATAAACATTTCTGCCTCACAAACCGTAAACTACATTGATACCTTACACCACTGCGTAGAATTATACATTACTCACACACAACGCATTTGCAGAAGGTGTAACACTCACAACTGTTGCTTTCTGAGGGATAACCGGCCATTAACACGGGCATACCATTTTTTTGTCCGTTATCTTTTCCATTTCTACGTCCTGTAGTTTGTCATACTTTTAAAATAAAAGCGCAGTAAAATACGTACAAACAGAACCATATATAAACATTATATAAACATAACAAGTAATTTTTTTAGCATTACATAAACATAGAACTTTAACATACTGAACATATTCAGGGCAGAACACTCCCCTCCTAGCATACACTGATGCCACTTTGATCAAACCCATTGGCCAGTCATTGCGTGGCGTCTGACTCTGTTTGAGTAGCATGATGTCTCCAACTTCCAGATTTCGATGAGCTGTGTGCTCCTTGCACCTTGGCTGAAGGGTGTGGAGGTATTCATTTCTCCATCAACTCATTAACACATAAACACATTAGCAAGTGTCTGCACCTGTCTCCACTGACACTTGAATAGATCTTTTTCGGTGGAACAGCCGGTTGGAGGAAGCACACCTGGTTTTTGAGTCAAGAGCATTGCAGGGGTCAGCAGCATTGGTGAGGAGGGATCAGAGGAGACCGGGACAATGGGTCTGGCATTGATTATGGCACACACCTCTGCCATCAAAGTACATAGAACATCATGAGTCAGGTGGGCACATTTGGTTCGCAGCAACATGGAATCAAGTATCCTGCAGGTCACGGCAATCGTTCGCTCCCAAGCTCCTCCCATGTGGGATGCATGTGGGGAACTCCCATGTACAGCCTTCCTCATCTAAGTAATTGAAAATGTTGGCCTGTTTTGGATCATCAGCTGTCATGCCCAGTTTAGAACTGGCTCCAATAAAGTTTGTACCTTGGTCTGATCTTAGCTGTTTCGCTGGTCCTCTCAAAGCAAAAAACTTCCTTAGGGCGTTAATGCAGCTGTCTGTTCGCATTGATTCAATGATTTCTACATGCACAGCTCTTGCACTCATGCATGTAAAAAGTATGGCCCATTGTTTGCTTTGAGCTGCACCACCCCACGTGCGTCGGGTGACTACCTCCTATGGTCCAAAAACGTCTGTTGGATGTATGAGTGGGGAAGATAGAGATTACTCTCTAGTCTTTCAGTCTTTCAGTTTCACCTTCCATTTGTTTAACTTGTCTGCAGGAAGTTTGGTGTCCCACTCCTGAGTGTCAGCAGAAAGGTCTCTGAGCAGGGCTCGCCCTTTGATGGTCACTGGCGCAACCAAGCCTAGTGGGTCAAAAAGGCTATTGACAGTGGAAAGCACTCCACTGCAAGTGAATGGTTTGTCATTGACTGCAACTCTAAATGTGAAAGTGTCTGAGTCCACCTTCCAACACAAACCAAGACTTCTTTGCACTGGAAGTTCTTCATTGTCAAAGCTCAAGTCTCTCAGGCCTGCCGCCAGGTCTTCTGGTGCAAAAGCTTGCATTACTTTGACACTGTTCGAAGCAATCTTATGCAATTTGAGATTCGATTCTGGCTGATCATCAAACTTGTGAAGACCTGTGGTTACTAGCTCCCTGCGTGCCAGATATTTGGCAAAGTCTATCATGTTAGCAGCTGGAGTAATAGCAGGAACCTTTGGTGTTGTGGGTGAGCGATCATAGCAGTAGGTGGGGCTTTCAGGGGTCTCTTTCTCTTTCTGTGGCAGTGTGTCATTTATATGGGGAAGGGGCAGTGTGTCTGGGGCAGGTTTGTTAGGACTGATGCTGGTCTGAGCTTGATGATCCAGATATGCCTCTGTTCGCTGTTGAATTGCCTGTGGTGAGACATCACTCCTGATGACACTGCATATATCCCCATATTCTGATTGTGCTGCAGCCTCTAAAACTTCAGCTTCTGCATTAGCAACTGCCCTTGCCTTTTCAAGTTCTAGTGCTTCTAGGTCTGCTTCTAGAGTAGCTTTTTCCAAATACAGTTTGGCTCTCTGCCTTTTCAGATCCAACTCTTTTTGTCCATACGTGACACTGGTGTGTGCGGCTTCAGCTGCTGCTCTGGCTCTAGCAGCAGCACTAACCACTGAACTCTTGGGAGCGCCTGGAACTGGATACTGACACTGCTGTTCCATCTTTTTGTGTTAACTGGGCTTCCATCACTGTAGATCAATCCCTCTGATAATACATAATAAAGTTTTTTACTTTTTAAAATCAAAGACACGAGTGTGCCTGGAAGCCAGCACTGCCGCCCCCTCTGACACAGGAGAAAAGAGGCACAGTTAATAGTTCTCTTTATCGTCTAAATCTAGAGTTCAAGTCTGCCGTCTGTCTGGCCTCGGCCTGTCCTGGGTTCTTTTTTTGTTTTGTTTTTGTTTTTTGTCCTTATTTGATTTGTGTCGGGGGTTTTTTTGTTCTGTTCATTTTGTTCATTGTTTATCACTGGTTTGGACTCGGGCGGTCACTCTCTCTCTCTCTCCCAACCAAAACAGACGCTTTCTCTTTAACAGTGTTAAACAGTACAGATGGAGAGAAAGAAAGTAGGAGCTGCGTGTGTGTGTGTTGGGGGTTTGAGGGGGGGTGGAGTGGAGGAGACGGTCGAAAAGCTGACGTGACGCAACGTTCGCACACTGTACCTGGGGGGCGGAGCCAGGCGGACAGATTGGGATATTGACAGACATAGTGCCTTGAATTTGAAAATAAACACAGATAATAAAAAAAAACCCTCGAAAACTTTTTTTTCCCACTAAGTTTGTTTTCCTCAGAGGAAGAAAGAAAAAGAGGGAGAGGGGGTCGTTTTCCCCCCCTTTTTTTTTGGTTTTGTTGTGTTTTTTTTCTGGGAAGAAGCAAACAGACCAGAGAGAGAGAGAAAAAACGTAGGCCAACGTGACGGAACAGTCTGGTGCCAAACGTAGAAATTCAAGGCGCTTGTCCTCAGCACGGACGAATGGACGGTGAGGGCGGGGGGGGGTCGAGGGGGGTGGCAGTACGTGCGTTTACGTACGTGTGTGTGTGCACCATTGAGATATTTGGCAACCAGGAAACTAAAAACTGTGAGTGGGGGGCGGATGGGGAGAGAGAAGCTGAGGCCGGGCCCAGGTGACCACCTCACCTGGGTCCAGGGGTTGAGGACAGCACATGCTCAGCCTTGTTTAAAAAATAAAATAGTTAGTTAGTTAAAGTTAGTTAAAAAAACAACAGAAAAAGAACAAAAAAAGGAAATGTCTTACAGCTTTGTACAAATCACATAAAGTATTAGATGCTTAATATCAACAATAACTTAACAGGCATTAGCACAGCAGGCTAGAAATCAGGAAATTTAGCAGGTTTGTATAAACATTTCTGCCTCACAAACCATAAACTACATTGCTACCTTACACCACTGCCTAGAATTATACATTACTCACACACAACACATGGGTCATTTCAGAATTGCAGGTACATTTGGTGTCCCACCAAAATCCTTTTAGTTATTTCCCCTTAAAAAAATCTTTACAGAATCTGCTTTAAATATTATCACTAAATATACTGTATGTTCACTAATAACAATGTTTAGTGTACATGTATGCACAATTAATATGTTACAAAATTCATTAAATGATCCCCACACCATCGATTATTACATAAAAAAACCCTGCAGCATTCAAATAAAACTATGTGACCTGGACCAAGTGATGTCACTTCCTCTTCTTCACTTCTTTGGAGGGAACTATGGTATGTTCTACTTTCTTTCTCAATAATTTGTGCAAAATGGTGAGAATACACCATGAGTAGATTAATGATGCGTCAACTCTGTTTCTATGATATTGTAGTGAATCTGTCCTTCATTTAAAAAAATATATATATATATGAAGGAAATTCATAACATTGTTGTCTTTGTCATGACATGTGTTGTCTGGTTACAAGATTGTGCATGGAGTTAATGCACAAAATGGTGGAAAACGTCAACTCTGTTCTTGTCTCTGTCAACTCTGTCAGTTTGACAATGACTAACAGAGTCACATATTTTCAATCACTTGTAGCCATTTTGCTTTATTCATACATATATTGAGAGTTCTCGGTATTCTTTTTGTAAAGGTAAAATGTGTGATGTCACTTTCCAGGCCGTGACAATGTTGCAATTGAAGATGGTGTCGGCAGCAGAAAGGCAACGACAGTACAGGGTATGGCGAGATGCTGGCAGCCAATATGAGAAAAGACAGGGAGAGGTAGAAGAAGAGGAGGGATGCAGGGTCCACCAGCACAGTGGCTACTCTGAGGTGGGGAGTGGGACGGGGGGTTATACTGTGATTTTGATATTGACAACTAAACAAGTTAACAAATTCACAACTTAATGTGATGTTCTAATACAGCCTACAGGTTAATGTGAGATGTTTTTATATTTTTGAAAGACAGGTTTTAAAAATGATAATGTTACTGTTCTTGGACTTATGTTTATGGTGTGTCAATTCTGTTACATCAACTCTGTTTCTGCAATGGTTTGGTTTTTAAAAAAAGACAATTAAATATATTTTATTGTCACCATATAATCCAGAAGCTGTGTCATTACTAACTTTCTTATTACAGGAAATTTCACAGCATTTGATTAATTTTTAAAGCTATACAATGAGAAAATGTAAGCGTTCTTGGCAACTCTTCAACGAAACATCTCAATGTTTTGAGTCCTGAAAAAATAGTCTTTATTCTAGAAAAATAAATGTTTAAGACGTGATTTTAACATGTCTTGCATTTGAGTACAATCAATATTGAACCCATTTTGTCCATAACAGAGTTGACAGAATTGACTCTTAGTGCACTGATTTTCAGTTCAAATGTAAAAAAAAAAACTAACTAACGTGTAAGCTTGGCAAATACTGGAAGTGTAAAATTGAAAGTATTCTATCTGAGAATTGAAAAAAAAATCACAGAAAGAAAACTTAAAAAAAACCTTTTGTCTTAAATCGAAATGTACCCGCAATAAAATGACCCACATATAAAGAAGGTGTAACACTCACCACCGTTGCTTTCTGAGGGATAAGCGGCCATTAACACTGGCATCGCAGTTTTTCGTCTGTTGTCTTTTCCGTTTCTACTTCCTGTAGTTCGTCAGACTTTCAAAATAAAAGCGCCGTAAAATACGTACAAACAACCATATAAAAACACACATATATATATATATATATATATATATATATATATATATATATATATATATATATATATATATATATATATATATATATATACACACACACACACACACATATATGGTAATATCCAGGACACAATGTGAAGGCTATGACATTTTATATGCAAAAGGTCAAACATCAACTCCACTGTGACATCATAGTATCCAACATTTTTCTAGCCATTATTTCACACCGTAAATCAGGAACAAAGGGGAAGATCAAAGTGTAGTGCACTCAGAAGCAAGATAATGGTGACGTGAATGCGCGGTTACGTAGTAGGTAATCTAGTATCACTGGAGATTTCAAGATGATTTCAAACAACCTTTCATTTTTTACATAAGCAAATAAGTAGTTAAATAAACACGTATTTACTTTTTCATACGATCATTGAAAATTCCTAAGAATGGTGTCCTCCTCCGCCTTCTCCGTTTTGTTTTTTTTACAAAACATTTAACACACCAACAACACATATGACATTCGGCTGAGTGTTAGGCCTGACATGCTTTTAGAGAGAGGCTCTTAGCCAGCTGTCTGAATGCCAGTTAGGGAAACATTAGACCTTAAATATTAATGCCGTAATATGGCATTGTTGGAATGCTTACTGAGCTGTGGGCTCCAGGCCTGCTGGGTTATTTGTCACACTCCAGAAAGCTCACAGCAGCCAGAAAAGAAACTGCCACGAATAGGGCGAGAGCTTACACAGTGCACAGCGCATATTCTCTTAAGCTGATAAGGATAAGAAAGACGGACCATTTTTTACCAACAGTCCTTCTTTACTGTCTTTTAGTATCACTTACAAAGCCTGAAGTAAATCTCTTGTGTTCTCTTTCTATCCTGTGCCACCCAGAACGCAGCTTTGGTTACCGCAATCTTTTGTAAGCACTGCAAAATGAAAAGTAGCTGAAATAAATGAAGTTCACCCACAGTCCAATTGATATATTTGCACAAACAGGTGCAAAATGTATTGAGCTCAATAGTCAAAACAGCCCTCCCTCCCCTCCGCTTTCTCTCCCTGTGTGAATCTTCCAGCAACAGATGGCAGATGGAGAAATCAGCAACACATTTATTTTCTCTGTCCTTTATTTTAACAAAACTGTGTCATAATTGGACGACTACCCGGACACACATATTTTAGTATATATTGATTCTGTTCCAGTGGAGATATTTTCATCTTACATCATACAGCGAGCCGAATATGTGAACCTTTGGGGAATAAGTTGCTTTTCACCAACAACATTTTTTCATATATATTTTGTTCTTGTGTAAACAACAAATGTAAAAAAAACTGCATAATTACCACACATACACACACACACACAAAGAAACCAGACACATTGCGTTGGTGCGCTTGTAATGTATTAAGTTAACCTTGGAGACACCCTGCGGTGCTTTAGCTCGGGTTAGCAGCAGTGCCTTAAACTCTGCAGGGAATACGAAGATGAGACGAGTAAAGGGGAAAACTAGACGCACTAACAACCCAGAGTTTAACTTCAGAACGAGAGTGACATCATTCTTGTGTGTGTGTGTGTGTGCACAGACATGCGCAGGTGTTCGCGGGAGCGTGTCTCAGCGTGTTTGTGTGTGTGTACGTGAGAGGAGGCTGTATTGGAGCTCGACATTCGCCTGATTGATATGTAAAGAAATGCAAATCTAAAATCAGTGATAGGATGCTGCTGTAGCCGAGCAAGAGTTGCTGTGGGTTGCATGGAAAGGTCGGGACATGGAGGTGGGGGGTGGGGGCAGTTGGAGGCAGGGGTGGGTTAGGGGGCGCCCACGGTGAGAGGGGGTCAATGATGTGAATTCCATCGATCGCAGTCTTCCTGACAAGTGTTCAGTGATTTCCTGTCCCTGGCAGAAATATTGTGCTTGTTAATCCATTTGAGACAGAGCAGCAGCGGGGCTCAGTGAAAAGAGGTGCAGAGTGTATGTGTGTGTATATGTGAGTGTGTGTGTGTGTGTGTGTATGTGTGCTGCTTGGAAATGGAGGAATTGGGGGTCAACGCAAACAGGATGCTAATGAGTCTGTGCTAATCAATGTGTGCTTAATCAGCTATTCAGCTCTGAGTGGCCACAGGAAGGCGAGGGGAGGCGAGCGCCGGCAGCAGTGAGGGACTGCTGGGAGGAGTTCATGAGAAAGTGCAGGTCCAACCTCTGATTCACTCCCTTTGTGGAGAACATCGGTTCTCAGGAACCCCTCGGTGAATGCAGATTCCCCAAACACCTTCGGCCACTGGAGCAGCTGGCGTGTTGCTGGGCTTCTGAATGAGCAGCTCCATTTCTTCTTCTTCTTCTTCTTCCCCTTCTGCTTCATCTACCTCTTCTCTCCCTTTGGAAGTGAGTGAGCGATGTGCACTTTGAAGGAAGTCGACGTCATGTTTGTGGCGGCCAAACACACGGAAAATATTGTCAGGGGACTTTTCAGTGTACTTTACGAGATGTGATGTATATGTCTTGTGAAGCTCACTGGTGATGTTTACAGTTTCCAAGAGTCTTTTTATATTATATACCAGATGCATGGTGCTCATTTCAACATGCTAGAAGGACATCAAGTGATCCAGGGTTGGAAAAAATTTGTCCCCAAAAATGCATTTCCTGAAATGAAGAGAAAGATCCATTTCTACATAGACGCCTGTGTCAAAAATCCCAACTTTATATAAAAACTAAACATGTTTACAGCAGTTGCAGTGCCATTTAGAAGGAGCTGGCGTCAGGTTTGAGGTCGATGCATGCACGGAAAATATTATCAGCAGACTGGTGACGTTTACATTTTCATTAAACGTGCCAGAGTTTGGGCGGAAGCATGGAACTAATTTTAACATGATGGAAGGACAGCAAAGAGGTTCAACGACAGTGCCTGGTACATCTGAAAGACGCTACCGCTTCAAAGGTTGAAAAATTGTGTCCCCAAAAGTGTGTTCCCGTGAAGGAATGAAAGGCAAATCAATCCCCATAGACACCCAACTTTACAGAGCTAAACATGTTTACAGCCCTTAGAGTGCTGTTTTGGTCTCGCACCTTGCCGTGCACTTAAATTATATGTTTAACACCTACAATTTCTTGTCAAAAACAGCTTTTTGTATGCGCCTGCGTCCCTGCGAATGGATCACGTCTCATAGCAGATTTCTTAATATAGCACATAATGCTGTTGTTCATAAACTTTCATTATTGAACTCTCTCACATTTTCCCACCCTTTTTTTTCTGATTTCTAATGTGTTCCTTTCAGGAGTTACGCATTAATCCTGTTCCTTTTACCCACTCAGAAAAAGGCCACAACTCAATCAGTCTCCCGTCCTCAGGAACGGCGGCCTTTAAAAAATGACTCCATACCCCGAGTTGACAGCCCAAAGATGGGAAGAGACGAATTAATCTCACAGAAAGACCCGGAATAAAAAAACGGGGTGGTGGTGGAAGTGGTGGTGTATGGGATGGAGGGTGTATGTGTGTGTGTGTGTGTGTGTGTAGGGGTGGGTAAACTAACAGAGCAGGTTGGGGAGGGTGCAGAAACAAGCTGTGCATTTGGTGAATGCGGTGGCAGCTGGGCTCAGCTCACAAATAGTACATGAATTCTGCTGCACGCGCTATATGCACGCACACACCCACACATCTCAGGACGTGCGAAGATGAGAGGTGGGAGGGAGAGGGAGCAGGGATCAATCCACATTACGGTCTAATCTGTATCGCCCTGGGCTGCTGCTGTCGCAGGGTTTAGGGGGACCTTATGAAGTGTCAACAAGTTGTGATTTCTACTGGAGCCAGCCCAGGAAAACAGGGCCACTGCATATGGTTGTTAATGCTTTATAACAGGCCGGGGTCAGTGCGGAGACTGCGGCGTCGCACTGCCCGACTGCTAACAAAGCGGCACGTTCTATCGCTGCTTTGACCAAATCAGATACGACCCCCACAAATGAAGTGGGTGAAGATGTGGAGAAGAAGTGCGGCGAGCTCAGACCAAAGAGAGAAGATTCCTGGCTTAGGCCCATGCAGACCGTTGTCGATGCTCCCTGCGAAAGCGTGTTTGCTCTGGTGTGCAAACTGTATCGCATATTTTGGACGGAGAACAGAGGCAGCCAGGGAGGCAGACTGGAGATGAATGGACCGGGAGATAGGTCGCAAAGGACCACGGCAGGATCGTAAGAGGACAGCCCAGGAGACAAGCCGTCCTCCCGGGCCGTCCTCTGCCTATCAGGAATGCCAGTGAATTTATAACGTCGGAGCGCAAATCGCTCCTCATTGTATTTCATTGCTCTTCTCGATCATTCCAGCCATTCATCCTGTGCGACAGCAGCAAGTACACAGCGATGTCCGATTGATTTACTGTACCGAACAGTACGCATTAACATGCCGAACAGTGGCCGCACACCAAATCTGTGACTGTAACTCAGATGGCTCAAATCTGATGTCATGTCATCTGACTTGTGTTGGAGAATATTTGATGAGGCTACATCATTACCCCCCCCCCCCCCCCCCCCCCCCCGCCCCCACCCCCATCTATCTATGTATCTATGTGGGTAAATGAGCAATGGCTCGTTTGAGCCGGAAAGCCGAGCTGTCATTAGTCTGTCTTCAAATACACCCACTAGCTCTAATGATGCAAAGACATGCCTGGTTGCGCACAAGCCGTTTGAAGAGTACGGGGTGGGGGTGGGGTGGGGTGGAATAAAAAAGATTTGAGGAACGATGGATGTAGCGACGTGCATGTCTTCAGGTGGATGCAGTGTTTCACCACTGAGAGATGATGGGATCTCTTTGCAAGAGGTGTGGTGGGAGGAAAGGGAGAGTGGGCGTTGATGTATGTGTGTGTGGATGCGTTTCAGTTTTATTTTCATTTTAAAGAGGAATGGGCTTTTAACATGCAACTCAGAATCTGTATGTCTGTCAACCACTCTTTGATGTCCTGCTGCCTCTGTAGCCTTTGAGAAAGAGAGAGAGAGAGAGAGAGAGAGAGAGAGAGAGAGAGAGAGAGATGGGGTATCATTAAGCACTTCCAGTGAGCCCCACATAGAGAGATGACTGGATCCCTAAAGTTTTTCATCATCAATAAAAAAAGAGCCTGCCCCTCCTTTAACCGAGGGACTTCAATCACCTACTTAAATCCATGTATTTGTCCGTAAACAACCTGCCTGTGATTAGCCTAATTATATTCTTTCAGCGGTGTAACAACGTTCACTTCTGTCCTCTTTTCTTCTCCTTTTCATAGACAGCAGTGTCCAGTATGCTGTGCATAATGATGTGCAGGTATCCGTCATGTGCCAGTGATGTGAGTCTAATGTGCGGATAGCTAATGTATGCCTGTCACCGGCAACGCAGAGCATGAGCTTTCCAGAGTGCACCGCATGCTGAATTTGAACGAGAGGGGGAAGACATTAAATATTCTTTTTGATTGCATATCCAGCTGCATATTCTCACAGAGGGATTTTGCTTTTAACTGAATGTGCTGTACACAAGCACTTTGCAGTTTAACAAATATTTTTCCCCTGGCAATGTCTCAGCCCACCGGTGGTTTAGTACTTAATCCTTCGCAACAAATTCAACGACTAGATTCACCCAGAGGTGGGCGGGGAGCTGCCATCCCTACAAAGGGAATTATTGACAATATTAAGTTATCTGTTTACAGTAGGAAAAAAAGCATTTTGTATCATAAACAAATGTACGATCACAATCCCTATAGCCCTCTGTAGGCTATAACTTAGCACATAATGATGAAAGTGACCTTGCTCTGGAGAGTTGGGTGGGCAGGTTTTACTAATGTAGCAGGGAATACTTAAGGGAATACTAATGTTAGTTGAGGCAACATCTTGGGCCTGCTTATAGCAGTTCTTACCCCAGGTCTCCCCAAGAATCAAGGGTCCTTTTGAAAAAGCCCGTCTTCTCATCTCTGGCTCTGTTCTGAAAGCTCATTAGGACCGGAGATCAAAGAGTGGGGCAGCCGGCCTGTGAACTGGACACTGTGGGCTATTTCCATCTATTTATCACTCATACGGCTATTTTGGCTCTCACTGGAGGTGATCTGCATCCAGATTGCACCACAACTTTCCTCTGTAATCCTGCCATTTTGGTGACATCCATCAGTGGCTGAGCGGAGCTCTCTGAAACGAATTCCTGTTTCCAACAAACGCTGGCCTGCACATGAAAAGCTCATTCACAAGTTCGAGAAACATGCAACATTAACCAGGTCCACATTGGACTAAAATACACATGCTGTGCTGATAATCAAACAGTTAAAATGGTATTCAAATGTGCAGGCGTTTGTACATATTACCCTTAATTATATTGTTCCTTAATATAAATATTGTGCATTTTTACGTCACACTTGTCAAATTGTCCCTCGTGTTTTTCCTAGTGTGTGCATCTGCTTTGCAGTAAGTTCATTGTCTGTTTGTTTGCAAGCAAAATTTCAATAACTTACAATGCAATGCAGCATCACTAACTGCAGTCTCCAATTTGGTCACATGTGGTATTCAGACTCTCCCAGTATGTGTATTTACACAAAGCATCAGGGATGTGGATTTAGCGTATCTTTATATCTGCATCTTTGTATATCCATAATATAATATGTATGTGTCCATAAAGATGCAGAGAAAATTGTTAAATTAGAGCATTAATGTATTTTATTGCACATTATGAGTCATGCTCCAGAAGATGAGAATTCAGACTGCACTGATGAACCATAGTAACTCAGGTTGGGTTTTAAAAATTCAGTTTCTACGGATGTGACTCTGACAACATTGTCAGAGTTAATTTTTTGATCTGACATAGGTCCTCTAGAGACATGTAATTCAACTCTTTCGGAGACAGATCATTAATGAACAATGTTTTGATGTATTAAAAAAATCAGTGAAAAGTCCTTCTTTGAAATGCAGTCGGTGATGCTTGTAACCTCAAGTTACAACTCGATTGTCAGTGGTTGAGGAGGGAAGGATAAATGACACATTTCCTGCTTCGACCTCTTCCTAGAATGGACCTAGAATGAAAAAACAATTTTGCCGTGGCTTTGTAGAATAATAAATACACATCTATTCTCAGCCAGAGATGTACGACAGGTCCAAAAACATCAACACATCCTGATTCTTGTATAGATTTTAGTTATTGAAATGGAGGTTAAAAAAAAAAACAGGCAAATACGAGTGTGATGCAAATTTGCAGATTCCTGTCTGAATAAAGACACAACTGTGAGGCAGCAGTTTGATGAGGTTTCTGCTGAAATGGCAAAGTATGCACTCCTAGTCGTTCCTCAGTATCTGATAACTCCTCCTGGCTCAGACACATAAAGGTGGATGCGTATGCGCTCTGTAGCTGTATCGCACCAGTTACCACTTAGTTTGGGGAAAAAAAAATGAACTTGGTTGTTGTTTAGTAAGGACCATAAGGGCACATGAGCCTTCATGTGAGTGACAGATAAGAGAGATAGGACTGTAATATTCGCACACCTCAAAACAGGACTGTAAAAAGCCAAGTAAAATAGCATGAGGCATATATGACGAAACCCATGTTCCATAACTTTGGTTAGACCCAGAAAACAAGGATAAATACTCTGGTAAACCATCCTAGGTTTCCTTTAAAGGCCCTGGCCAATTTTATGTGAAAAATACATTAATCTCCACCATGGCACAAATGAATGAAGGGACTTCTGTGTTCTTTTTGTAACAATGAGCTACACTCTTGAACACCATGTGAGGCCCCCTCTAAAGCGCACAGACAAACACACCTGCAAGCCTGCGTGAGCGGGTGTTGAGCAGATGATGAACAAGTGATGAGTGGAGGATATATTTCTCTGCCTTCTCTCTTGTTTAACAAGACAGTGACCAACCGAGGCCGTCAATGTGGCGCGGGCAGGTGAGCTGCCGCTCTCCCCCTCCTCAGTGCACGGACTGGGGAGCTCAGGGGACATGCAGTATTTATAAGCTTCAAAACCTTTCTACTTCTTGAGCCTATAGTGTCCATAACGCACCGGACACGGGCGGAAGTGTGAGAAAACACACAAAGCGTGAGTCTGCGCGGAAGCAAGTCGATGACTGATCAGCCATAAGGGACAGCGTGTGACAGACAGCGCCACGCTGCAGCGGCTATAGTGACCCCTCCATACATGTTATACATTATACATGACACACCTGCACTCCACTCGCGCTTGTCGCGGATGCCGTCTCGCTCCCGTCGCAAACATACCAGAACAGCGCAGTGACCCGTTCCCTGGAGCAAGTGTTTTTGCTCTCGCAAGCTGTCCAAACATTTCCGCCTTTGAAGGCCCGTCTCGGTGTTTTCTGCCTTCGCGTGGAACCTGGCTCCTTTTTAAAAAGCAACGCGCCACTGATTTATACTTCAGAGAGGCCGAGACTGAGTGGGAGAGGGGATCGGGATTGACTGTGTGTCTGTGTGTGATTTGGCGTGCACTCGTGTACGTCTCCTGCATGCGCTCGTGGCGCTCTGCTGCAGGAGAGCGGGATTTGTTTTTTGCCAATTAAACGGGCCCTAAAATCCGTCACAACTCCGGAGCGGAGGGGCTCCGGGGTTCCTAGTTGCAATGTTTGCGGTGCGCAGAGCAAACTAGGTTACTCTGTCAACATAAAGAAGTTGATTGCGGCACATCAGAGCACAAGCAGCCCGAGCGCTCCAATGGCTGTCGCCGGGGCTCAACAGATGTAGCATCCTGTGCAAAAATCAGCTCCTGGAAAGTTGTCAGCACAGCTCTGCCAGAGCTGCTGCCTCTCTTCTCCTTGTCTGTTAGAGTTGCCTTTTTTCCTCCGTGTTTGGTGTTCTCTGACTGACTGTGAGAGAGGTAATGAGGAGGGTGTGGCTCTCTTTATGCCTGCGCATCCATGTCCTCCTTTGGCACACATCTCATAGGCACACTACACAGTACGTTTGAGTGTCTCAATGTAACAGGCTTTGTTCGTTCTGCAGGCAAGTCAGAATTGTTTATCAGATCAGCTCATTAAGACATGTCTGTCCCCAGTGTTATTTGCAAGGAATCAGATCTGACCTGTGGGTCCAGTTTCTTCAACCGTTTTTATTATTAGCTAGAATAATTTTATTATAGCAATGAAATAAGACAAAAGTCGTCACAGTGGGAGTGTGTAAATGGTTAAATTTACTGATTATTGTAGGGTAGCATCGTACACTGATGTATGAAAGTACAGTCCTCGGTCCCCTCCATTCTTTTCTGTCTGAGGACGCATGTTTGGGATGCCCCATGTCCTCAGATACAAACCCTCCAGAGGGTGAGGACTTGTGGAGGCACCCTCCCTCTGGAACGCTCTTCCCAACCATCTCTGGCAACTAAACTCCCTAACATCTTTCAACAAGCCCTCATTGCTACAAAACTGCCTTTTCCAGTTTAAAGGCTGGTCTCTTCATTGCCAATTATCCACGATTTTGTCTTTGTTTCAACTTCATACCCACTAGTGTCATAGGGTGAAAAGCCAGCATCTATTGTTTCTCCTTTGTGTATTTTCCTGGTAAAGTGTCTTTGTGCACTCTGAAAAGTGCCATACAAGTATTATGTATTATTATTAAAAAGAAAACTCCTTCCCTCTGCAGTGCATTACTAAGCCTGCGCTATCATAAGCCTCTCTCTAATTAAAGATAAACCTTGTGTCAACATGTCCTTAATGGCTGATCGGCGCAAAACAGGCGTATGAATTATGGATTAAAGTTCAGATTGACATGGGTGTGCTGGAGGTGAAATGAGGTCAAGGGAAAAGGTGATTTAACCTCCAGGAATCAATGACACTTTCACATCACATTTGTTCTGTTTGTGCTCTGTCTGTACATGTGGCTTTCTTCAGTGGCTCCCTCCTCCCGCAGCCCACAGACACACAAACAGGTGGATTAGAGATTTTAAATTTCCCACAGGAACGAATGGGAGTGTGCGTGTGTTTATCTGTCAATCTGTGTTAGCTCTGTGATAGACTGGCAACATGTCCAGGGCTTTCCCTGCCGTCTGCAGAATGTGTGCGGGTATGTGTGTGTGCGTATGCTGGTGCGGGATACACATCTTCCCCATTATTATTAGCCTGGAAAGAAATAAATGAGGAAACACAGCTCCCTTTTCTTGTCCTGTCAAACAAAACTTGAGTCAAACTAATTTGGCGATTCGGTGTGTGATTCCCTGCAGGCAAATCATTGCCTGCACATGTGTGTGTGTGTGTGTTTGCATGTGTGTGTAGGTAAGTAGGGCAGTTCTGCATTAATAATGGCCTGTCAAAGTGTATTTTTTCATGGCAGTGGGAGCGATTAGACCTGACTTTAAAAGTGTGTCCCACTTCCACACTTTACACTAGCACAATTTTCACTCCGTACCAAATTTAAACACTTTTGGCAGTTAATGCTCTTGAAAATCGCACACACTTAGCTAGACTTTTTTTGTGCTGACCACGCTCCAAACTCTGCACCAACAAGCATGAATAACTGATTCTGGGAGGCTCAAACCAATTTCTCTTTTGGAAATTTAACAAAGAGAAAGCAATTTTTTTTGTCAAACATTTAATACTGTATTTAATACTCAGGGAGCTGTCTCCCCGCCATACAAAATTTATGTTTCAAGCTGTCAGCAGCTCCTCCTCCAATGACGCTCAATATTGAAGAGGATCTATGATAAATTAATTAAAAAGTTTACTTGTGAAACGGTTTTCTAGACAAGGTCACAGAGTTTTTTCTCAAATAAACAACATTCGAACAGAATAACAGAGGACTCAAACAACACAAAGCAGAACGAATAAAACAGCTACGATTCTTACATGGCAAGAGGGAGTAAGACAAAAATCTAGCAAATGTATTAAATATTTAGAGATACTTTCTCATAAAGGGATGTTTTAAGAGGAGTAGACTGTAAATACGTTGCCTGTTTCCCGTAGCTCATGCCACGGAGTCTTGGGGTCTCACCAAAAACATACTGACCATCTTTCTGTAAAGATGAGAATGCTCAAATGAAAATAGGGTGAAATAACAAAGTCCTGATCACACTTTGTGTTGTGGTAAGGCATGTATTCATGAATGAAACACAGACTTCTTCGGTACAGCAGAGAACTGTGGGCCCGACTTTTGACTTTGTTAAAAGTTTCCATCACTTTATGATATGTGGCCCTTTAATTGATGACTCAAATCTGAAATCATTAGTTACATCTTAAATAATGTGTGGGCTCGCCTCACCTCTTTTTGCTTCAACCCACAAACTTCCTCATCTTGTTCCGTCCAAGTCTCCAAGTCGGGCAGCTTTAGCTCCGGGCTGCACAATCCTAATTCAATTACTCACAGCCCCGATCAGTGATCCTGTTAAACGGTCCTTGTGTGGACTGTTAGTCGGAGGAGTTTTCAGGCCGGCAGTGCGGTGACCCCACGCGCCCCAGAGCTGGCATCAACTTCGGCGTGACACCCACGGACCAGACTGTCTCCCTCCCCACCTACTGCAGTTCATAACAACGCGCTCCCGTCAGAACTGGGGCCGGACTAGTGTGAATAGACGGTGATTCATCCTGGTCAACTGCCACATCCACTGATAACACCTACCAGTACCACCGACCAGTATTACACACTGGGAAAGTGTGATGAGTTGTGTGAAGAGGCACTCAACCAGAGGGGTGATTTACAGTCTGGGATTGAAATGGTTGAATGGAGTATTTTTCATTGTTCTCTGGAGTTAACATGGAAGCATTTGAGCATTTTCCTCAAAAATGCTCAAATGCTATTTTTTGAGCCAGCTCTTTTACAATCCTATTTTCAGGAATGGGAATATTAAGGCTTTTTTTTTCTTGTGCCCTGTCATGCTTTTCTGGTAAATTTGAAGGATCATGTCGTTTTTAATTCCTTGAGCAACTTTTCGCCCAAAATAAGTGTTAACTGGAGCAATACAGCTATGGAGCACGCACACATCCAGCCTTCTATGTTTGTGCCTTGTATGTCCGTTGACTGCTGTCTCACAGTTGTCATTTATTTGTGTACCTGAACAGAGGCAAGTGAATGTACATTATTTTGGATGTGGCGAGAGTTGAAATGGTTTACATCACACTCTGTCTATGTGGATGCAACAAAACCGGAGTGGAAACACATTTTCACTCTAGGTCTCCTTTAAAACACACACACACTAGAGGTGTGTGATGAAATATAAGATCCGGGATGCACTTAATCAGGGAGCACAGCACAGGCAGGTATCTCAAGAAGGGTAAACAGGAGTGATCTTAAACAGGATGTGTGTGTTTCAACAAAACTGTCTAGTTCAACTGAGGCAGCGCCGCTTAAATGTCTCAGACCCACTGAGCGGAATAAAGCAGAGGAAGAACGTTGACATTTATCCCTCGAAAGTGGGAAGACGAAGGTGGCGGGGAAGCTGAGGCGCGCTGTGAGGATGATAAGCCCAAGAAGCGTAATTGTTCTCTGTGTCACTACATCACAGGGTTGGCCTATACACTCCCGTGCTTTGTGCCTTTACTCTCGGAGCTCACCTCCCCGTCTGAGGTCATCTGCAGACCCCAGGGGCTCCGGCGGCTAATGGAGGCGGAGGTGTGAGATAGGGAGTGGTCGAGGCTGGCTGCGCACCCCTGCGGGGCTTCATTTCAACCTCGTTGGTCCTCTTTACCCCGGCCTCGCCGCTAAATGTCACTAAGGAGCACCTTAGAGCGAAGGGTCTTGCCACGAGGGCCAAATCGAGTTACTTGAAAGAGAAACGGAGGAGGCGGAGGAGAGACGGGGGGGTGGGGGGGGGGGGTGAGGGAGGGTGAGTTTAGGGAGTGAGACCTTCACTGTCATGGTGATAGGACGGAGCGTTCTTGAAAGGCAAGCAGCTGTGCTTTCCAAAAAGCCAGGGCCGCCGCCCCTGTAGCGCTCCAAAGAGCAGTGCAACAATGCCTGTCTCAGCACATAAATAATTCCTCCGAGTTAGAGTGAGTGTGCATCCACAGACGTGTGTGCGCGCGCGTGTGTGTGTTTCCCCCCGTCCTGCACGGAGTTTGCCGTTGGAAAGCTTGCGGTCACTTCATGCGTTTAAATGCACTTTTTAGTTTAGAGGAAAGAGCACGCAGCAGTATTTGTTTTTCCATAGTTCCCATCAACGAACCTCCCTCCTCCCACCAGCGCCATCTCATTTTTCCGACCTTGTCAACGTGTGTGTTTGTTTGTGGCAGTGACAGAGTGCTCCATTCTCATGCAGTATTGAGCAGGTTATGACCTAGACATCTCGTCCTCTTCGTCCGACGCCTCTCTATCTTCACTCTCCCCGTGACTTGTGTCTAACCCTTCTATTGATACCTCTGGGCCGTCCATCTTAATTCCACCATGAAACACGCACATGAAAAACCTCTGTATTGTACGTTAACAAAGGGGCCAGAGAGAAGCCCCTGATTGCTGTGGAGGTATTTCTTCACCTCCTTCTCAGTTAAATGTATTCAGTCGTTTAAGCCTCGCTGATCCCCTCCCTCTCTCCCCTGCTCTCAGATGTGAGACAGACGGAGGGGCCTGACCGCTGGCCAAGGTTAACAGAGCCTTAAACTGTGTTTGAGCTCCGCATCACACGCCCACCACCGCCGAGATCAAACACTGTTCTTCTCCAAGCTCCCACTGACAAACTCGCAGCTAACAAAACTGTCTCGCTTCTCCTTTCTTTGCCCTGTCTACCGTGAACCGTCTGCAGCCCACAGCAGACCTGATCAGCTGCTAAGCCCAGTGTGAAACTTCCCAGTGCGAACCAGTATGAACCTTCCCACATTCATTATGCATTTCGATCCTGAATATCTAAGCGCCGTGATTGATTGATGCCTGCTTCGGCAACATGCTCCAAATTGGCATCCCTCACGACCTTAATTTAAAGTACTGTATGCGCCTTACAAGAAATACATGATTCTAAATGTACACACAAAGTGACCTTAGAACCCTAGTATAACAGTAAATACTGCTCTGCTTTCCACAAATGCAAGACCTAATGAATGCATTTGTTATTGACAGCCCATAAATGTGCAAAAATGTTCCTTTCATACTTATCTGGCAACCACGTGTCGGGTGTGCACCCATTGCCTGACACGTGGGTTTACGTTTCAAATAACGGAGCCAAGCTACTTTTTCCTGAACTATGTGGTAATGAGCAATTCAGCTATGGGCTGTGTTCACATCCAGCATTCTAACTAATTAAGCTAGAATCAGAAGAGGAATCAGATACATACTTACTTACTGAATGGATCCCTCATTTTGGAGTATGGTTTGCGTCAGACTTATATTCTATGTCATGTTCTGTCCCAGTTCAGACCTGCCCATTATTTATTCGAACCATCTCCAACCAGCCGCTAAGCCCGCTGTCAAACTTCCCAGTGCACACCAGTATAATCCTTCCCACGTTCATTATGCATTTCGATCCTGAATATCCGAGCACACTGATTGATGCCTGCTTCGACAACATGCTGCATTTCAGAATGGTTAACCCTCAGTATGAGACAGCAGCTAGGGTAGAGGCAGGGAATGCATCCAAAGCACACTCACCGTTCACTTTTACACTAGCACTCGGGGCTTTTAAGAGAAAACGGAAAACGGGCGAACATGCAAAAACTACATACAGAAAAGCACCCAGTCACACCCAGGAGTTGAACACAGGTATTTCTTGCTGTGAGGCGACATCACTTACAAACAAGTAATCATGTTGTCACACCTCCTGGACACAAACAAGGTTTGTTATCACTCTTATTTCCCACTTTCCTTGTGGGCCTTGCCGTGGTCTTATCTAAATTCCTGATACCAGCCCATCATTAGCGATCCAGTGAATCTCATCAAGAAAACAGCACTTTCATCCCCGTAGCACAGGATCCAGTTACTTTAGGCCAATCCCTCTCAAATTACACTCCATCAGCACTCTCTGTACCTGCCCGTGCACTGCCACAAATAAACCCTACAGGGTGCGTGAAGTGGAGCCGCATCGGTGGTTCGTGGGCGCCACCCTGTGGTGCACAGTGCAATGGCAGTCCTGGTTGTCCTCCGTGGCTGTGGAGCCAAGCGATGGCAGCAAAGAGCCGAGCGATACCTGTGTGACCTGAATGACAAAATGAAGGTTGACAGGGGGAGCTGGTGCCTGTCAGTCACTGACCACTCTGAGTGCAGCCACATGTATGTATTTATATTTAATCCCCCCCCCCAACACACATACACACACACTCTTGACACCATCTTATAAAAGCTAACAAGCGTTTGTCAAGGGTCTTGAATGACAGGCCGGGCCTCGCTCCCTTCGCGAACACACGTATTTTGAAGTCAAATTGGGTAAGTGACCTTTGAGTTTGACAACTGCTGCTTCAAATTACAGCGCTGACTTACTGCGTGTAGCCTGCAAAGAGGAAAAAGGGCTGAGACATGCAGAGCAGAGCTGGCCTGATTGCACTACGAGGCCCGATCCTGTCCTGACAAGCCTACCGCTGCCGAGGAGTTCATTGTCTCTCCTGCGTGACTTTTTCATAGCCTCGGGGAAGGTATTCCGCTCCTTCCCCTCCGCCACACACGCCCACACATTCCCACTAGTACACACACTCATACAGAAAGCACTTTGCACTTGTTATACGGGGTGTGGCTGCCGCTGCCACTGCTGTGCAAGCAGGAGCACGAGGGAGCGGGCGTAATGACAGACAGTGTAAATAGGACAAGGAGATTCCAGGTGGAGAACTGATTAAATGCATTTAAGCTGCGCAAGCTTCGAAAAGCAACCCCTGACAATTGTGTTGCAAACTCCTTCTGTTGGTATTTCAACGCAGCGTCTCTGCTATTGCAGGCGTATGAGCTGACCCAGATCACTCAGAGGATGTAGACAGTCCGATCAATTATTCATAAAAAAAGATGACAGTGCGTGCTTGCTTCATCTTGATATGCCAGAGACATAATCTTGATGCCTGTGCCTTAATGGAACAAGTGCAGCACTAAATAGGCGCAAAGCCGTGGTCAGCAGTTTGCTAAAATCACAGTTAAAGAAGTCGTCCTGTTTTCTTCACTTCTGCTGCATTTTCTTGTGTCAGGAGAAAGGGCTGTTTCTGGGAATGGCAGACACGTGGGACACTAAAAACACAAAACAGCTGTATCCAGTGCATCAGGGTAGGGTCTCAGTGTGCACAGTAGGGGGCTCTGTCGGCATGTGGCTTGAGATGCTAGAGAAATAGTGGTCCAAGGCAAACACAACCTGAGACCCTTTCACTTGGAATATCAATAGAAGTAACTTTTTTTGTAGATTGTTTTCAGCAAATTTATCCAAATAAATTGTGGAACAATGAATGAGCCTCCAGGACTTATGCCCATTGCATGGCATCAGAATCAGAATCGTGTCTATTGGCTAGTAGTTATACAACTTAGTTGTGCCGCTGCAAGGAATTTGTTTTGATGTCGGCTCCAAAACAAACCTGGTAAATAACATGAATAAGTGTAGGAGAACAATGTGCACTGTATATTTACAGTGCATGTATAGATAATTATGTGTTTGTGTGAATCAGTGACGAAGCATCAGACCAACATTGAGGTTTTTACTGCAAAGGTGGACCATGCTCCAAGGAATTTAATTTTATCATTTATGTTCTTGTGGAAGTGTACCATATCTCATAAGTGTCAGCATACTGCACATTTATGTCTTCAGGTAGACAGCAGACTTCAAGATAGGACAAAATACAATCGTGTGACCACCCTGGACTGAGGCCTTTCTGTGTGGAGTTTGCATGTTGTCCCTGTATCTACTTGGGTTTTTTCCAGGTACTCCAGTCTCATCCCACAGGTCAGAAACATAGATGTTTCGGCAGAGTGCAGACTCTGAATAGCCTCTAGACGTGTGCCCTCCAATGGATGTACAGGTTATATTCCCAGCCTTCATCCTCCGCTCCACCAGACCCCACAACCAGCGGCACAGATAGATTTTTCGGACTGGGTGGGACAAAGCTGTGAGCCTAAAGTGAGGGGGACGGATTGAAGCGCATTCAAATCCGGGTGGGTCGAATCCCACCTGTCCCTCCCTCTATCTGCGCCCCTGCCCACAACACCATTAAGGTACAAAGCAGGTAAGACAACGCACGTATGGAAACATTTTTGTTTTTGTGAAAAACAAAGCACACAGTACATCAAATGGCTCCTTCAAATTCTCATGAGACAAGGTACAATCTGAGATCTAAGTGTTTCAATGACATTTTAACAACCTCCAAAGGAAGACCCTGAAGATGAAGATCCAAAATGCCTAACAAGGGAATCCATGTGTACATAGGTAGGTCAGCCTCATACCCAACCCGTGGAAGGCACTGGAGAGCAATGAGAAGCCTGACCTGGCTCAAGAAAAAACAGTTTGAAGCAAAATAATGTTTGAGGACATAGCAGAATAATTGCATTTCCAGGAAGAAGACACACTGTGTGCCAAGGCATTTTCTGGGGAAAGATCTAAGTTGGTATGTGCAGAAAGAAATAATTGCATTAAACAATGCTGGAGTCTTGACCTCAAGAAAGTAGAACAACTAAAGATACAGATAAACAACGACCAAAAAAACACGTGGCCGAGTTAAGTCTGTGTAATGTATGTGAGTTGAAACTGGGCAGAAGTGTAAATTGGCACAGAATAATATATAAAGACATGAATCAGTCATCTTTACGTCTGTTTGACCTGGTGTCGTCCAGGTTCTTAATGTGGCTCAGTCACTCGCAAAAAGAAAGTAAAAAGAGTGTTATTGAGAAAAATGTCTATGGATAGGTTTGAGACTTTACTCAACCTACGTGCAACATGCATTACTTTGTTGAAGTATGCATAGAGTATGGCATGCTCTATCTCATGCTTTACATTAATCGAGGGAGATCTTTGAAGTTTAATCTGAGGCTTGTTGCCTTCTGATATCAACAAACTCGTGATCGCCACCTTAATTTGAATCTCAAGCGTCCCTTTTAGCCGTTGATAGCTGCTACGGTTTAGATTCGGACCTTTATCCTCGTGCTGCTGAAATCAGCGATGAGGTCAGAAACGATTGCCTGTTGACATGGACATGGCTCATAACTAGGTCACATCACACCCAGCTAGTCTGTCAAACAGTCTCTTCTTTTTGCCGATTTCATTTTTGTCTATTGTCGGCCAGTGTGATCTTACTGTACGTAAGGGAAATGAAAATTTCTGCTCTTATTTTTGCATTTCCATC
The DNA here is from genome assembly GCA_029224185.1 of Karalla daura. Classification (NCBI taxonomy): domain Eukaryota; kingdom Metazoa; phylum Chordata; class Actinopteri; order Chaetodontiformes; family Leiognathidae; genus Karalla; species Karalla daura. Next base: position 6,946,014 of record CM055201.1, read on the forward strand.
ACTGATAATGTAACTCTGATAAATAGATAGCAGACAGACAGAAGGACAGATAGATAGACAGACAGAAGGACAGAGAGGAGGAGGATAGATAGATAGATAGATAGATAGATAGATAGATAGACAGACAGACAGACAGACAGACAGACAGACAGACAGACAGACAGACAGACAGACAGACAGACAGACAGACAGACAGACAGACAGACAGACAGATAGATAGATAGATAGATAGATAGATAGATAGATAGATAGATAGATAGATAGATAGATAGATAGATAGATAGATAGATAGATAGATAGATAGATAGAGGCATTTATGTAATTACACATGTATCTCAGATGGACTCAAAATGGAAATAGAAAGACAAGATAACAAACAGAAATGATTAACTCACAGTTGACAAAGTATTTTCAAATGAGCCACTTGTTTACAATCATTAAAGTGGAGTCCACATGAATGCATCAGTAACCATAATGTAATAATACAATACATCTCACTCTGAAATAGGTCATTCCGCACAATGGTTCCTTTTACTTTTTGTACTCTGTAATCAAACACTTTGTCAGGATATTTCCACAGTGTGACTGTGCTACCTCGATTTATGCCAACAATATTCAACACAAAATACCCAGCTTTAATGATTCCCCACTGTGTGGCTGCATGCATGCGAAGGGTGGAGGATTTTGGTTTATGACTTGATGTGCAAAACTTGGCAGCCGTGTGTGAATCTCCCACAAATGCACACACACCCACACCGACACACACCCACACCGACACACACACACACACATACCCACACCGAGACACACACACACACACGCACACACACTCCTACCCTTGCACCCGGGAGTGGAAACAGACAAACAGTGGGTTTGTTACAATTGAAATGGTGAAAAAAAGAAAAGAAAAACACGCCCATCCCCTTGTTGACAGATTGACGTGTGTAATTCCTGACGCTAGGGGTCGCTGCCGCACCAGCTGAGAGCCGCACGCGAACACAACGTGCGGAGTGGTGAATGTGTGTGAGTGAGAGGAGAGAGAGAGAGCGAGCGAGCGAGAGAGAGAGTGTCTGTCTGTGTGTGTGGGTATATCCAGTGAAAATCAGACGGAGACGGACTGAGACAGCACCAATATGTGTAGCCCGTAAATATATGACACGAAACCCGGCGGGATCATCTCATGGACGCAGGAGCGTGTCGAAAATGAGGGAATAATCGCGAGGAGATACACGGTGTCCGCGTCTGCGAGCTAGCGTTTTTTTTGTGTGTGCGTTGGGAAGTGGGAGCTGCACAGCTGCTGGCTACGAAAATGTCGGGAAAAATAGAAAGCAAGCAAGGTAAGAAAGAAGTCCCTCACCACCCCGGCACACACACACACACATACATGAAAACATACACTGCTCCACCTCCGGGATAACGGTACCCAACCGGCACGTCGGGGATCGATCGGGATCGGGATGGATCGAACTGAACCGGTCCTACCAGAACCGATATTAGTCGGTTATATTTAACGTAAACGTTTTTTTTTAACGGGGCCTCATGGGTTTGTTCTGTCCTCGGCTCCCCCTCCTCTGTTAAACCCCCCCCCTCGCCGTATCTCCTTTTAAAGCGTACACAAATGGCCATTTTCCAGTGGTGTTACAACGCCACGCCGAAGTAGAACCGGGCTGAACGGTAGTAAATGATTAACTATACGTATATCAGCCCGGCCGGTGTGGAGCGTTTTAAACCCGAACGCTCCACCGGCATTTCCACCATCCACTCCCCAGCTCAGCGTTCGTAGATATAACCGTGATTTTTTTAAGCGTGTCTGATATTAAAAACCAGACCGAACCCGGGCCTTCCCCTCGGTTTAAACACCTCCTGACCAGTGAATTGTGCTTTTTTTTCCCCCTGCCCTCTGGCTCCCCAGTGCTGTTTATACGGGCAGCTAAGGTAGCTAGTAGTTAGCCGCTGCCTAGCCGATGCTAGCTGCCCTGTAGTTGTAACGCGTTCACGCCCAAGCAACTAAAGAAAAACACACCTATGTGTGTGTTCATGTGTCGATTATGGGCCGACGCGGTGCACATGGCGTCCCTTTGTGTGTTTATATGGGTGTATGCTTGTATTAGCTGTCCGTTTTGAAGGCAGCTAAATCACAGCAGGGAGACTATAAAGGGGGGGACACAGGGTGGTCCTGCAGGGTGGGTATGTCTGTGGAAAGGAAACTTTATACCCAGCAGCTACCCTTGCATCCCTCTACACCAGCTGTCTACCACATATACAGCCCTGTCCTGTGATGCCTGCAGTAATAGTGTTTATATGTCTATATATATATGAATGTGTATATATGTATGTGTGTGTGTGTGTGTGTGTGTGTGTGTGTGTGTGTGTGTGTGTGTATATATATATATATATATATATATATATATATATATATATATATAAACACACAGGACTCTCACACAGCTCCTGGGCTGGGTGAGGGGAGTGTCATCCACCACCGGCTCAGTCATTCTTCATAGGCGTAAAACTTTCCGATTCCTTTCGTGTCTTGCAGACAGATGACTGCATATGGTCACAGCTAAGTGAAAAGTTAGAGGCAGAGTCTTTTTTTTTTTTTACTATTCTGGTTCAATAAGTTAAAAGCCATTAGGGCCTACGAGCAGTGTGCCTGGAGGAGGGGGTAATTGTCCCTGTGATCCCCAATCCATCACCGATATCCAGTGCATCCTGTTGGTCTCAGGTCATCGCCGTCTTCCACATGCATCCAATTGATCCCAGATATGCACCCCTGGAGTCGAGACCCACTTTCGTGTGAGAGCCTTTAAGCCTTTTCCTCTGAGAGGAAAAGATAGAATGCGGTTGAGGATTGGAGGAAAAGCTACAGCCTGTTGTCCATGTGGCTTACGCTGTGGTACAGACTCTGACAGATTGAGATTGATTTGCTGGATGAGGGGAAATTAAGAAAAAAAAAGAGGGAGCTAGGATTTAAAGAAATTAAGTTCAGGCCTGTGAAGTAGTGAGTTCCTACTTATGGGCTAAGGTTTAGGTGGAGAATATCACACTGCTTGGATGCAGATGGTTACCATAGCACAGGGAGCGTGAAGGACCAGTAATGCACACATGGACACAGAGTTCCAGAAGGAGACTTATGGCTGGTATTTTCAACATTACTCCCTTATTACCATGGATACCACGTCCTGCCGTCACCGGCCTGTCCTCTGTTTGGGACGGGGAAGTAAACAGTGTCACGCTGCTACCGGCTGAATGGTTGCATGGAGTATACTCTGTGAAGTAGTGGAACATCGGTTTAATCCAAAAAGACCTTTTTACAAGGTTTCTGCACAGACTTGTTTGATGTTTATCTGGCAACTCGCGTGAACGATCATGTGACTAAATATTTCTTGTTGTACTTTAATAACGGTTCCCGAACTGCATACACATCCATTTTTATATGATTGAGAGGAAGAATCAGATATAGAGGAGTGTGTAACAAGGTCTAACCGTACAGGTGTTGATGTGGAGGATGTTGGTGATGTCCTGAGGGGCAGGGTTGTTGCCTTGAAAGCGAGGAGCAGGACTTTGTGCTGGTTTATGGATGAACTTGTTAGGTAAACTGAACAGAATGGAGTTGCCAGTCGTCCAGGTAGAATGTGACCAAGGTGTGATCCAGAATAGCAGGTCAGAAGTATAGATTTGCATCATACATTCGCCTATTTTCACACCTCAAATTTCTACACCGATGAGGATGTGATGATGTTTTAGGAACTGACATGCATCATAAACCAAGTATAGACTGTTGTTTTTCATTCAGGCTCCTCTTCAAAGTTGCCTCGGCTCCTAATCATGCATTAGGAAGTAATTTCTTCAAAAATGTGGAAGCTGACACGAGAACCACCCATGCTATCCCCATGCATGAACCCACATGACTTCACCACTCAAGCAGCCCAGGCTCCTATCCCCAAGTAACCCTAAACCCAGTCAAACATAAAATGAAGTGGTGTAGAAACCTAGACGCGTGCATGTTCATATGTGAGTGAGAGTGCTACCGTTGTGTTGCGATTAATTTTAACAGATTTGGGGAAAAAATCATGGTAATGTATGGATATGTCCAAAAGTGTTGACATTGATCACATCTTTTTGAAGCTATGTGTTTTAGAGCCAACACATCATAGCTTTAACACATTTTTGTGCACTCTGCAGAATAAACTCTGAATCCATTTTATAAAGGGGACATAAAAATGGGGAAAATAAAGCAAGAGATGCACATCTGGTGTGACTTAACATTTTTTCTCCCTGAGACAAGGTTGTCACCCCGTGTGTAAGATTTTCATCCACATGTGTTTGGCTACAACTTATATAATGATCATAATACAATGGGATGTTTTCATCTGATAGGCTTTTTTTATTTTAAGATCATTTAGAGCCTTTAAGCTCTGTCTTCTCTGTGAGAAACGGCAGATTCATAAAGCCACGTGCATCTGCTCAAAGTACAGAGGCGCGCATAAGTTCAGCTGGACATTTAGGTCAGTTAGCTTTTAAATAATCTTATTTACTTAGTCTCTTTTCTCTTATTGATGGGCTGAACAGTTTCACCCCCAAGGATCAACGGTTCCAATCATCCGGTTGTGACGTCTATATCCCAGATGCACATCTTTGTATTTTGCTGTTGCATTTCTATTAAATATACTTTCAAACAGGTCTGCGGAGTTGAAGTTAGAAAATCTGAGCTGCTTTTGCTTGGCTGTGGCAAAAAGTGTGTCTAGTTCCTTCACAGAGTCTTGGATTTTGACTCCTCTGGCATGCCAGTCTTGGTAACAAAGTTGAAGGAGTAGAAGCACAGTGATTTATTATTAGCCTGTACAGGGTTTCCCGCAAGTCTTGGAACACCTGGAAAAGTAGTGACCAGTGGAAAACGAGTGAAAAAGTAAAATGTGAACAAACTCAGGCAGTTAGTAGGTTTGCACATGCCATGGCTTCAAATCTTTCACCAATTCTAAACATTTAAGAGACCATTTTATAGGTGAGTCAGAGCTGCAGCTTTAAATTCTGGGGGGCGAGAGATGGATACTGAAAGAAATCAGGATAAGCATACAAAATGCAGGGTGCAACTATGGAAAAAGCCTAGAACTAGTAGCAGGTCGCATTAAGAGTACAACACAACACCATATAAACAATGCAGGTCATAACTAATAAATAAGCACAACTTTATCGATTTAAGCTGCATGCCTAAAACTTCCAGAGACTATCTGATGGCTCCACGGGACACGTGACAATCAAACATTTTGGGCTCTCGGTTCTCGTTAAAGGGCTCCGGTGGTGGCCAGTGGCAGCAGAGCTGATACCATCGCTCTTTTTTTTTTAGGCTCCCTGCCCCTCTGCATATTTACCTTCAACTGGTGGTGGTGGTGGTGGGGGGGGTGTTCGCTGCGAGGCAAAGAGTCGACTCTCAGGCATTCCTGGAGTTAACACCGACGTGTAAGCCATTTGAATGGCTTCGTGTTTACCAAGTGGCCACTGAAATATCTCCTCGTCTGGAGGCACAGAAATAGCCACCCCGGCCGCATGCCTTAGTCACCCAAACCCGCCGAGAAGTCGTGATTACAAAAGAAAAGGGTTCCCTGGATGATTAGGGTTGTGCGCGTGTTCCCGGTGAGTGATTCGAGTGTTGCACAGAGGGTGAGCTATGGGTCTCGGTTAAGCACGCTGCAATTTTGAGGTCCCCCCCCCCGCAGAATGAGAGGCTTGCCGCTCCCATATAGGTTTTAGCTGTGTTGTAATTATTTTTGTGCGTGTGGGAACGCTCGAAGAAGGAGGGGAGTGGATGGGGCGTTCGTGGAGGGCGGAGAAACGGGAAATTGGGTTTCTGCTCGGAGAGGAATCGGGAGGGGGGAGAGAGAGAAATGGATGGATTGCATGTTGGAGCGGGGCTGTCGACGAGTTCTGGATGGTCTGCGGAGACTTTTTTATTTTTTTAAGGCTATTCAACATCTACCGAGGACTTAGGCGGCCCGGGCGGAGATAGCCGTGTAATCCTGTGCGTCGACTTCCCCTCGCAGTTCGCTCGACTTTCCTCCGAGGCTCCGGTCTCCGCGGGGATTGTCTCCCGAGCAGCGCCATGCTCTCCCTGGCCTCTCCTCCGTGCCTCGGCCCCGCTGCCACAGAGCGGGGTCATTTATTCCCGCAGGTGGCCTGCGTCTGCTCGATACATCCCCATTCCAGATAACTTGTGGGCTGGAGCCTCTCCGGGATCTTAGACAATCTTTCCAGGACTCCTCGCCACATTTCCGAGATGAATTAATTAATCAACCGGCAAAAAAAAGGCACTTTTTATATATATAAAAAAAAGATTCCTCTCCTCTTCCCTCAGTGCTATTTGTGGAACAGCTGTGACTCAGGAGAGAGAGAGAGGGGGAGAGATCATGCGGACCACGTTTAGCTTGTGACTAACTCTCAGCTGTGAGTGATAGCACTGAAGATGCTCGTCTGAGCAACAAGTGTGCAAAAGGTTTTTCTTATCACTCCTGGACCAGTAGCTGTGTCTGTGTGTGTGTGTGTGTGTGTGTGCGGACTCGGGGCCTTTTGGATGGGTAATATAAGCTGGAGGAGCCAGGCCTCCTCTGAGGACACGGAGGACTCGTCGCTGCAGGGGGATCTAGACGAGGACGCAGGTAAAGAGACCAAATATCTGCAACAGACACATTTGGTTGTGGTCCGTGGTCACCCTCCAATCAAAAGGCAGCTGGCTCAGCCTCAGCCCCCTGCGGACTACGTGTTGAAGTATCCTGAGAAAGATGCTAAAGCGTATGAGTGTGTGTGTGTGTGTGTGTGTGTGTGTGTGTGTGAATGGTTGAGTCTGTTCCAGACTGAATGTGTCGGGAATCGTCTGTCACCTCTTTATGAATGGAGGTGAATGTGACTTTGAGTATTTATGAAGACGAGAAAAAAAAGCGCTGTATGAGAACAAGCTGACTCAACCGTTTTGAGAGGTTGATTTGAGCATTTTGGAAAATGTTTTTTGAGAATGTCTTAAAGGAATTATCTCGTTTGTAGTTTCTTAAATGTGAATATTTACTGGTTTCTTTAGTCTTACAGTATATTATGGGAAACTGAATGGCCTGTAGGCAAACACGGTATATATGGGCCCCACTTTGACTTTTTGTTAATTTATAGATCAATCAAGTAAGTGATCAAGGAAATGAGTGACAGTTTAGTCGACTGCAAAAGTAATCATCATTGTGCTTGTGTAAATAAGGCTGGAGCTCAGAAAAAACTGTCATTGTTGCTTATCCCTCTGAAATTATGACATCTTTTGTCATCTTAAATGTGTTTGATGAACTTGTTCCGTATCTTTTAGAGATGCTGCGTCTTGACCACAATCGACATGTCGCGTATGATGCTTTTACTGCTGGTGACAAACACGCAGATGTCCCTTTGGACAGATATACGAAGGCTACTCATTCCACGGCCCCCCCCCAAAAAAGTTGATTCAGATCTAACTTAGATTCTGCAATTTCTCCACACACTCTTGTGGAAAATTAACAAGTTGGAAGAACCAGCAGGCTGGAAATGAAAAACGGGCCAGAAAAGAGACTCAATATTTGCAAGTACAGAATTTAGTTTGACTTGCAATGCTGTAGAGTTACAGACTGGTTTTGCAGTTCTTCAGCAGAGACAAAGGCACATTTGAGCTTTCGTGCATTGTTTTTTTTTTTTTTGGGGTGGGCGTGTGGGGGCATGTGTGTGTGTGTGGAAGGGGGTGTGTGTGTGTGTGTGCGCCTCTTTGTTTAAGACTGCTCCGGCTCTGGAGCTTGAACGTAAAATCGTCTCGCTGGCAGAGTGAAACGCACGGGGACATTCCTCTCTGTGCTTTTTGTGTCGTGTGGCTTTACACAAGGTGCTCATTTTGCTCCGCCGGCGAAGCCTCGGGTGGACCCAGCCCGAGGAAGTCTCGCTGGCCCTGCCCTCCGCCTCTCCCTCCGCCTCCGCCTCTCGCAGGGGGGGGGGGCAACCTCGCGGCCTCGTCGGCCTCCTCGACGCGAACCGTGTAGCGTCTTTAATCTCGGGCTCATCAGGTGAGCCCGCGGCCTTAATCCCGTTGCGCAACGCGAAAACCATCGGTTTTGGTCGCGGATCCGACCTGCCCGTCTTGCCCCACCGCGGCGGCTTAGCCCCGGCTAACACCGTTTGATATGTGAATGTTTGCAGCGCGTCCCCCGCTAAGCCCCGCGGACAGATCCACCCTGGTGCGCCGGCAGCGCACTGAGGGCTCCGTAATTAAGGCAGCCGAGTCCATCATTGTGTAATTGCACGCTGCCGAGCGCCGTAATACCTTGTTTTCAAAACACGGTTTGCGGCGCACTCTACCTAATAAATCCGCGCACGTCGGCCCAGCGGGCAGGAGGACTCCGCGCGGGCCCGTGGCTCGTCCGTCCGCGTCCGTCATGAGGGATGAAGCTGCTTCGCGTCGCCCTTAAATCGTTGTTTCCGTGTCCGATCGTCATATGTTGTGAGATTTTCTGAAGCGAAGTTAATGCCTTTCATTGTTCAGCACCAGGATGGGCCATATAATTAAAGCTCAGGTGCGTTTGGGGCAGCCCCTTGTCATATTTAACATCCGCGTGTTTGTTTTGAGAATCCGGCAAAGCTGATGTCTCTTTGATGTCCTGAATGGATGTTTTTCCCTCACCCAACGCATCCAAAACGCGTCCAACACTAAATAGTATTGGAATACCCCCCCAAACACCACAACTTGCACTGTGTTCCCTCTGTTTGCTGTTTGTTTGGCTTCTGCTCATGCAGTCCAACCAGCCACATTGCGCAACGGCCTTGGTGACAAATTTGACCTGCACTTTCTGAATTTCTCCAAGGAAATTTCCTATCTACCTGTCTATCTATGCATCGTAGATATGTAGTTTGTGGTCACTGCTCCCTGCAAAGCTGCACAGACATTTATTGAGACTTAACTTATTCATTTATTCAGACAATCAAGAGCTTTTTAAGCTGATGTAACCTGGCCTTGAGTTTGACACCCCAGGCTTGTATATTCTGAGCTATATTTGACATTCACCTACCACTATCTTATTATTATTCCCCATTATCTGCACAACCTGCCGGAGCCTGAATTGTAACTTTGAGTTTTAGGTCCGATCCTCCAGCAGACTGACAGTCCCTCATCATTTTGTTGCGTTTTAACTAAGTTTGCATTCGACAGCGCTACACCCAGGTGCCTCTTGAAGCTCTGTGGACACTCTTACGGTAGCGCATGCCTCGGTCGCCCTCGATCGGACGCTCCAGCTCAAACTAGATGTGAGAAACGGCTGACTGAAACTCCATTCACAGTCCCCCGTCGCCTCTCGGTTCTTGTTTTGGCGGTGGGAATTCACACGGGTTCCGTGTGAAATTACAGGCGTACGTTGTGTCCCCCCCCCCCCCCGACATAATGCCGTACCTGTTCGAGTGTACGTACAGTACGTATCTATTCCAGATGCTTTATTGCCACCAGAAATATCTGTGTGTGTGTGTGTGTGTGTGTGTGTAATTTGAAAGCGGGCAAAGTGCAGCGAGCGGCGGGGAGCAGGCAGTCAGAAATAGTGTGCGGCCTCGCTGCCGCCGCCGCCGCCGCCGACAACAACAACCTCGGCGGCCGAGGGGGAGAAAGTGTGGAGGTCCAAAAAAAGGTTTCGAGCCGTGCCCGTCGCGCCTCTGCCTCTGTGTGTGTGTGTGCGGAGCGTGCGTTAAATCATGCAGGACCCCCAGGGCAGCACGGTTGGGTCAGAGAACTGGCATACAATGAAGGTGGAGGTGGTGGTGGTGGACGAGGAGGAGGAGGAGGAGTAGGAGGAGGAGGAGGGGGGTGTCCCACAGTTGCTGCCAGTTTCCGATGCCAGTCTAAATCAGGACTGGCTGGGAGAAGAAGCTGACACGGCTCGCGGAGGAGTCACGTTATTGTCCAGACAGATGTGGGTGTGTTTTCTGCGCGGGCAAACCGTTATCTCTTCCCATACGGTATATGGCATACTTTGATGCGGAAAATGGGCTTTAGTACTCGCCGTAAAGCGCTGATAGTGCGGAGGACTCTGCGAGAGTCAATTATTAAGTTGGTGCCTGTGATCGGTGAACTGTGGTCTGATCTGAGGAGGAGCAGACGGGGGATGTCTCAATGCAGATCCAGCCTGCGCTGCCAGAGCGGTTAGTACAGGAGTATCTTGTAGAGAAGGAGGGAAATGCACAGACCTGAGCAAGAACTCTTGTGATAAAGTAGAAAATTTGTGTGCCACATTTCCTGTTCAATCCTTCGAAGGTGTATATCATAGTTCAATAGGCTTTGTGAGTTTCATTCTGCCCTTCCTCCACCTGTCTGTTGATCGATCCAACTATTGATCCCGTCCGTCCAGCTACCCACCTACCAATCCATCTATCCCTCCACCATCCCTCCCGCCTATGCAACCTGTGCTGTCCGCTTTGCTCACTTCACCCAAAGCAAAGTCCTCACAGTTGCACAACCAGATTGTACAACTGCTCGGCGATAATGGAGAGTAAACGCAACTCCGATTCTGCAAAACGAGCCGGGTGGCATTTTAAAAAAAAAATGTATTTCACTCACAGACACGTAAGAGATCTTGCTTACCGGGAGCCGCTCTGAAACGGAGCAGGCTTTTGTTCCGGCCCCTTTCAACTTCTCAAATTGAGTTCCTCCGGACTTAAAAGTCCTGCCCCGACATGCTGTTTTTTCACGTTGAAAAATGCCCAAATCACACAAAAGGAAGCTCACGACCTCAAATAACTTGCACGTGACGCCGCGTACGTGATTCCATACAAGACGCACCGGCGTCCGGGACGTCTCCCGCGAATGCAGGGCTGCTGAAACACATGTAACGACGGACAGGAAGTTCAATATGCTCATTGTTTTGTTTGTGTGTGTGTGTGCGTGTGCGTGCGCGCGTGTCAGACGATGACGAGCGCTGGGAAAGAAGTGGCAGGGCTATTTTGGTGAGCGTTGGATTATTCATTGCTGACATAGTTTGAAGCAAACCGCTGCCTAATTGTGAGTGGCTGCGGGAGAGCCTCGACACGTTGGTCGTCCCAAGCCCATTTCTGAGAAGCTGCGAAGCAATCCGAGAAAAGGGTTTCGCCGCCACAGCTCCTCGGACCGCGCGGCGGGACGTGTCCCTCGGCGTCCCTGGATGCTTGTGTGCGTGTGTGTCCGTGTGTGTGTGTGTCCGTGTGTGTGTGTGATCAGTGTCGAGAGGACGACAAGATCGGCTTTGTGCGGCGCTCCAGTGCAGCGAGAGTGGTACCACTCCTCGCTGCTTGAGGCCATTTACTCACAAGAAAGCCGCCGCTTATGCTGCTCCGCCGCGCTCTGTGTCCGTCTCTGTCTTGACCTCGGGGGGTGGAGGCGGGGGGGGGCGGCTCCCAGTCGATGGGGTCCTCTCGTGGCACTTTGCGGGAGAGGCCTCCACGTGGTCGAGCGGATCCCGCCTCGGCGGACCGAGGGGGTCTCCTTCTTCGCTCGACGTTAGGGACGCGGGCAGGCTGGGTATCTATAGCGCTCTGTGGATCTCCAGTCTGTCGGTTTCGCCCGAGGCGAACCTGCCGCCTCGCCCTCCGGACGGCCCGCTCTCGCGCTGCCAAAACACCCGGCGCGCACGGACCGGTCAGCCCCAAAGGGGACCGGGGACGAAGCGGTTCCATTCCCCCTGGCTTCTCTCGCGTCTCAACGCAAACTGGAACTTCACTGATTTGTTCACGCTCGTCACTGTGCGGATGTCTTGTCTGTCCGTGTGTCCAAGCCTGAGCCCTTCAAGCTGACAAAACCTGTGAAGTGATAGTAGGGTGTGCGGAGTTAAACTGCATTTTTACCAACACGTTACGTTACCAGAAAAGCATGAAAGGAAGTCTAATGTCTAATCACCATGGCCTGATGAAACCAGTGCTCCATAGCTTCCTAGTTAACCCTGGAAGATATGGATAAATATTTCATTCAGTCTGCACTAAGGCACAGACCAGATTCTGGAACACGTTTCCATTAAGATTGTGTGTCACAGTGAGTTTGTTTGTGTTTCTCTGGGTCCTTCTGTGTGTGTGTGTGCTGCTAGGCTGGGCCCGTTTAGGTAAAGTGAGGTTATACAGTGGGAGGTGTGGATCCGCGTGCAGGCCGTGCACTTGACTGTGGAGTTTTGTCCAGAAAAGAGGGAGCGGCTCTCGGCGAGGGGAAACATGGGACAGGAAACCGTGCCAGTGGCCTCGGCGTCAGGGGGGAAGGAACGGGAGGGGTACCCAGGATGGCGCGCGTACGCGCATGTACGTCTGCGATTTCCCGCTCTGCGACCCCCCCCTCCCCCCCTCTACCTCACGTGCGCGCCCCCCCCCCCCCCAGTTAGCCCGTGTCACCGTCTGTCGCCTCGCCCATTCCTCATGTCGCATCCGCGGAGCGCTGAGCCGTCGCCGCTCCGCATTTCAACGTAATGCCCCGGCGACATGACTCACAATCAATATCGGGACGAAGGACTACGGCTGGCCTGGTATTTAATTCTTGGTTCATCTGATTATCGTCCCTGGGATGCTAATTCTTCGGATAAACTGATTCGGAGGCAGGATACAGTACATTATCCAGCCCCGAGCCCCCGGTTTTCTGGAAGTCCAGTAGCGCAGATGTCATCTTACGTGCGTATCCTAGGTGTGGGTTGTCAGATGAACGTGAGCTGACTGTGAGATGGCAACAACCAAGCAAATGAAAAAAGGTGTTTGGAACCTTGAAATCGCTTGCATCCACCTCTTCTCGAGCTGACCTGGTTCCAGATGTCGTCTTGTATGTAAGTGAAATGAAGCGAGGCAATGTCGATGGCAGGCTAGCTTGTATGGCTCCCGCTATGACAGACGAGATGCACAGCTGCGGCCCTAACGTGAAAACAAAAATGAATAATAAAATACCTTTTTATTTACGTGAGGAATTGTAAGTATTCGTCGCTGAAAGCGTTTCAGCAGCCACCAGGATTCCCCGTTCAGGCGGTAGAGGATATCGGGGCGATTTTTTTTGACCCATAATGAGTCTGTTTGCCAGCGGGGCGTCAATGAATCCGGATCGAGCAGGCGGATACAACTTTGGATCAATAAGAGATAATCGATTTCCCCCATCCGGCATGCGAAAATCCTGCTGCTGATGCCGCACCCGAGCAGTCCCCATCCCCAGTTAACCGTCCGCGTCTGAAACGAAATGGCCATGGCGAGCTGTAGCCGCCCGCCCTGACCACTGTCTGTCCGCCATGTTCCATTTGTTGTTGTTGATGCTGTTGAAAACTAGGGCCCGTGGCATCCCCGCCACACTGCTGGTTGAATAGGTGGAGAGAGTCTCTTTGTGTATTCATTTGCTGTATGCGTGTGTGTGTGTCTGTTGTGTACAGGACAATTGAGTGACCCCAGGCCTCGGGGCCTTCCCTCCACAGCTTTCAATACAACCTCACTGCGCTCCAGTGCCAACCCGCTCCCATTAACTGGTTCCATTAGCTTATCCAGTGCCCACCACCGGACCTCCGCCCCACAGTCAGAGCGCAGAGAAAGAACTGTCGGACAAGAGCTTAAGGGCGGCCTAGAGTGGCGCCGACGTGGAAGCTGTCGGACAAGGTTTCGCCAGATGTGCCTCAGATGATGGAAAGAAAACGAACTAAAACGAGCCTCGTTCTTAATGCCATTGCAGTCTGAGGCGAAGGGCTCCGTACCGTGTCAAACGCAGGCCGGCGTAGCGTGGTCTGAGGGCGGGTTGACAGGCCTCTCCCCTCGATGCCGTCTCTGTTGGTGGCCATGAAAACCAGCGGCCCTCTCTGTGCCTACCTGCCGCTGCCCGCACCAGGGGCCACTGCGAGTTGGGGACGCTCACTTCCTCCTTTCTGCGAGGAAGGCCGCTTCTATCTAAGCCACCGGGGAGGTGAAAGCCGCGTTCACCTTGGCTTCGTCGAGCAACGACGGCACACCGTGCCCTGCCAAAGATGCACATCCGCGCACATTCAGGTATTGAAAAGGCAAAACGAGAGCTCTTGAGCAGAGGAGGAGCGTGACGGAGGGAAGCGAGTGTCTCGCGATTGTTGGTGTGAGTGACAGCCGATCGCCTCCCGGAGTGCGGCCAACTGTCGCACGTGCCGAGACACGCCGTCAGGTTTCTGGCGCGCCCTGGAAAACCTGGAATCTCAGCGATCGGTTTCCCCTTCCAGTTTTCTCCTCGTTTTCATTCAGGGGGAAAACGTCAAATGTAGTGGAAAAGCCTTCGCTCTCTCGGAAAATGACTTCTCCCCTCGGCGCGTCTCTCTAGACACGGACGGTGTAGGCAGTCGGCGCATGCGTGGACTTAAAATTCGACATAATTCCGAGCCGCGTGAGAGGGTGTTTCATAGATAAGTTGTAGCCGTGGACTGCAAGTCATTTAAATCAGGCCTCCGGAGGCGGGAGAGACGTAAACGAGACATGGATCAGGGTGAACGCGGAGGATTTCAGGCACAGCTGCGCAAAATGACACGTCCGCAGAACAAATGCCATGCTGTGGCCACCGGACGTGTCCTGGAAACGGTCCGGGCAGGTCACCTCGAAAGCGGGGGGGACCCCCGATCATTCCTTCCTGGTGGGAGAAGTTCAAATGGCCGTAAAACCCAGGTCGCAGAGACGGCTTCAGGTGCGGTGGTTTGCGACCACCCCGCGTCAAACCCCCGTCATACGCCGCGTTGCGGGCGCCTGCGTCCTCAAGGCTACTTCCTCGAGGAACGCTTTGTTTCCGTTCAGCGGCCTTGTCGTTTTTGTTTTTTGTTTTCAATGTAGCTGTGTTCTGCAAGAGCACTTTCGCTGAAACGCCTGGACGTGGCGGTGACGGCGACGAGGAGGCGGCGTCCCACCAACGGGCGGAGCGAAGAATTCGAAGTCGTACCCCGGCGTCTGTCGTTTACGTGCCTCTACGTGCTGCTTGTTTGGCCTTGTTGTCATCGTTACGTCCAATGCCGCGTGTTTTCCGACCCCCCCCCCCCCCCCCCCCTTCCTCCCGACAACTCTCGCCTGAGACGGGCGGGGAGGCTCTCACGAGACGATCGATCGGGAATCGGGTGGCAATTTGCATTTTGAAGATCGCCCCCCCCCCCCCCCCCCCCCCCTCTTCGACGCAGGCTGATAAACCCATCACACCCGGATGAAGGGTGCTTTCTGACGATTCCTCTTTGTCAATTCTCATGACTCGCCCACGTAGTGATGTCTCATCTGCCGGGCAGGAGTTTCCCCTGCACGGACGCGCTCTCAATCATCAGAGCGGTGTGAAAGTAGGACGGTAGAGACCCCCCCCCCACCTCCCCTTTCACACGTGACGCCGGCTCTTCAGCTCTCTGTGACTCCCGTCCGCCTGCCGGGGTGAACCCGGGTGACCGGGCCCGGCCTGTCCAGGGCAGCTATGGATCGGCTTTTGCCGTTTCCGCCGCGTGGATCCGGGGGGGTTATGGATCGCATTGATATCTGCTCCTGGCCGCTGACCCGTGGACGGTGGGGCCGCGGCAGGGGGAAGACCTCCCAGGCCGGAGGCTGCGGCGTTCGGAGAGGCCGCTCCACCAAACGTTTGGATCCGGTGTCTTTTGACTCCACTCCGCCGCGTCCCGAGATCCCTCAGTCAGAACGTGCTTTGCAGTCATTGTTTCTCGGTCCCGTCATTTGAGGCCTTTGTATTCAGCCAGGAGGAGGAAGAAGCGTTTCAACGTGTCGGCGGAGACAATCGGACCCCCCCCCCCCCCACGTGGACGCCGTCTCTGCCCCGTCCCCCTCACTGAGTGGGTCGGACGCTCCCAGGCCTTCCCGTGGCCTCGCCGTTGGAACCGGTTAAAAGTCGCCACTGGTCCTTCCTCCCTCCCTCCCTCCATTGCCTCTCACGCCAGCCGCTGACCAGCTCCATACCCGGGGCCTCCTCACATCCCTGGGCATTAGTTTACAACACACACGCACACGCACACTCCTGTCCCTCCGCTTGTTGATACAGAGGACATGAAAAGGATGCCCCTAATGAAACTTGAATGCAAGCAGCAGGAAGCCAGCCGCTACAATGGGCTGAATAAATAATTCACTGAGCACTTAACTATTTCCCGTTGCATTCTTGTCTCTTTCCTCCCCCCCGCTCTTTCTACCCCGCCGTTCCGCGCCCGCCACCGTGCCTCAGCTCTGGCTGCCGCGCGGGAGGTCCCGCTCGCGGAGACGGCGCGCCACGCTTTCGCCGTGTCGTCGTTTTTTAGAGACTAAAGCGGCTTGGAAGTCGTGTCGGAAGCCGCGCGTCCCGGGGGGGGCGGGACGTCTCGGTTTTCGAGCGAGCCTTCGGGAGTCACACCGCGGCCTTCAAGGAGCCTCTTGTCTCCTGTCCTTTTTCAGCCCGGCTCAACAGGTCTACGCACACACACACACACACACACACACACACACACACGCTTTTATTGAGCGCTCCTCACTGAGAGGAGTTCAGCAGGAGGTGACAGCTGTGTGCGTAACCCAAGGCACAGCCCCCCCCCCCTTAGATATCCCACTTTTCATCCTATTCCTAGAGTGACCAGCTGTCCGGTGTACGTCACACCTGTAGGGGACAAAGAGCCGGAGCAGTCGGCCCGTCTTGTCCCGCGCCGCTCGGCTCGCTCTGCAGATGAAGCGGCGGCAGCGAGCGCACGCATCGGGTCTCCTCAGGGCACCCTCGGATTCACACCCCCGCCCCGTGTTTGCGTTTGTTTGCTGTGTCGTGAAATGGTTAGGCGATCCGGTGACCGGGAGCCTCCCGGGGGGGGTTCAATGATAAACCGCAACAGAGCTGTGCGAGAACTGGCTCCCAGGCTTCGTTCGGAGGGTCGTTCAGACTCCAGTGTTTGTTTTAAAACGTCCCCCCCCCCTCCGAGGGCCTTTCGAAGAGGCAGAGCCGTTTTAGATACCCCCCCGAGACGCGTTCGCTCACCAAAAAGCCCTCGACTCCTCTCGCAGAGATCGATCGGATTCCGTGTTCGAGAGCTGCAGAAATCGGAAAGCATTGTGGAGCAGCCGTCCGTCATGCAAGCGTTTCCTTGATTTACTTCCTTAATCGTCGAGCTTAAAACAGAACGGTGGTGCACTCCGCGGTGCGGCTCAGCGGGGTTGAGTGAGGTCAGATCTCTGTTGGGGTGGCGGCGGTGGTGTGTGTGTGTGTGTGTGGGGGGGGGGGGGGTGTTGCGGTGTACTCCAGAGGAGACAAACCTCACCCTTTATGGAAGCGCAGCCGCACTGCAGTGTTCGCCGGCGTGGCCGCTCCTGCTGCGTTACTCTGCATTTCAAAGAGACAAGTCATGGAAAACACAGAGGCGCTGCGGTGTGCGCGGCCGGGCACAACAGAGCAGGGGTGGCTGCAGAGCGGACCGCGGCCCCGGGCCTCGGACCCGGACGCCGCTCCGCTTGGACCCAGGCAGAGCCATTTTCAATGGCTGAGACTGGCTGAGAGGAAGAGAGGGGGGGGGGAACCCCGGCTCCGCTTTCACTTTCTTGACATAATTAAACACCTCATTGTGAGAAGCGCAGCGATCTGACACAGCCGCGTGTTCGCCGGAACTCTGTTTTAATGTCGAGATCTTATTTCATTTGAAGTGAGAGCACGACGCGGGGTATTTGCTGACAGAACGCGGAGTGGACAGATGCAGGGGGAGAAAGGTCTTCTCTGTGAGGCTTCACCGAGTCGTATTCGGTGCGAGAGACGCTACAAGCGATGACATCACCGCCTCATAACTCTGACGGGCAGCTGGGGAGAGAGGGCGAGAAGGACGGCCTCGTCTCTGGAGGAAGGGGGGGCGAGGAGGAGGAGGAGGAGGAGGAGGAGTGTAGGGTGGATGCTGAGAGGCGTAGTACATGACTATAACAGAGCGCTCGACTGTATTCACTCCATTCATTTCTCCATTTCTTTCTCTCCGGGTGATGTCATTTCCACGTTGAGCCAGACTTCCAGCGAACTCTTAGAAAGGGAGGGGGTTGGCTTTCTCTTCTCAGAATTGCAGGCAGCGAGTGGGAGGGTGATAGAGAAGTGAATAGGGTGCAGAGGAGACGAGGGGGGGGGGGTGGATCCAGTCCCCGGTGCGCTCCATAAACAGCTGAACCACGGGGGTGAGGCGAAGGAACCAGCTGTATCGATCACGCCGGTGACTCACTGCGCTGATGTCACTGCCTCTCAACTCCGAGGGTCTGCTCCGCAGCTGTAAGCTCTTGCACAGTCCTCCCGGGCCTTGTTTTAGGCCAGGAATGAGAGAGGGCGTCCAGCATATTGTGATCTCGGAGCCACGAACTGAGTTGGGGTGGGGGGAAACCAGGTCAAAATCATACAGAGGCTTCACATACCGCTATGATGTCTGTCCTCCCCGGGACCGTCACACTTTGACTTGCTTTGGCTAAACTCGCAGGTTGTGTCCGAAATCACTCACAACTCTCTAAGTCCATCCACCCATTATCTTTTCTGCTTTGAGCCTTTACTGTTACTCACGGGTCTTCTGGGGTCGACTGAGCACACCCTCGACAGTGCATCATGGTTCACACAGTGAGTCTTTAACCCTGGAGAAAACCCACACACTCCACACAGAAAGGCCCTCAGTCCTGACCAGAATTCAGGCCCAGGGGGTGGATGGTGCCGATCGCTCACCTGCTGTGTACCCCACTATTCTCTTGTGTTGTATGAATGTGTGGCAACATAGAATCATTTACACCGTATAGCCTGGATGTGACGGTATCGTTATGTCACGATACGATAACCCCTAAATAATGATTGGAAAACATCTAAATGTGAATTAATAAAATACGTATGTGCAAAAGTAGGAACTTTTGAAAACCACCTACAAGCATTGATTTGCACACACTTTGTTAATTGCACCATTACCGTCGTACAAACAGTATGGAGTCGAAAGGTTCTTCCACTATATCAATGAGCTCAGTGCATAGCCCCCTGTTATAGGTAGCGAACAGAGAGGAGGGAGCGGGTGTTTTCGGACACCGCTATAGGTGTGTATAGCCTCAAGGTTACAAAAAAAAAGACCCCAGCACTGCTATTCGGACTCAATTTGGGTGCAGTGGAGCAGCGCGGCCGCCCCTGTGGCTCAGCCACAGTATTGATCCAGACAGACAGCTGTTTGGATGAGCGGGCTGTCACCGTGCTCACCGTGTCCAGTCGGGCCCGTGGCGAAGACGCACGCTTTAATCACCCCCCTCTCTCCCGCCAACTCTCTCACTTTCTCCCTCCCTCTCTCCCTCACTCTCTCTGTCTGCATACCTGCAACAAGAGTGCAGCTTGTCAACCCGGTGAAATTAGCTTCCGTGTCCAGCTGCGGCCGAAAACAAAAGCAAAACGAGCAAAAAAAAAAGTCCCATTTTCCACGTCTGACTCGCAAGAAACAGTGCGTGGTAATGCGGTGACGGTTTGCGTGACAGGCCTTTGCTCGCTCCTCCGGTTCTTTTTCCAGGTGACCGGTCATGCTATCATTAACACGAGGCCTGTCCCCGACCCGTACGAAACGCCCGGCTATCCCACCCGACCTGGGGCGTTTGTTTTTACGCCGATGACGGTGGAACGTCAGATCCCCGCCGTCACCCCACCCGAGTGGGGGGGGGGGGGATTACAGCAGACAGAGGTGTAATTTTTAGCCTCCGATTACGCCCACGCTTCCTGCCGACTCCCGCCACGGTTATTAGTGTTTACAGTATCCTGCGATTCACTTTGGTGTAGAGGCGCTGGGGAGGGGAGGGGAGGGGAGGGGAGGGGAGGGGGCGGAGAGGTGGAGGGCCACGGCGGAGCGGAGCGGTAAATCCTCTTCGGATTATTGGCAGAGGGGGATTCTGCTAAATTGCTCCCCTTATTATGAACCTGCTCTCGATTTTGTACCGTAAAGCAGCGTTTTCCTGCACCACAGACCGGGGGGGGGGGGGGGCAGGCATAAAACAGACCAAACTGCATAATATATCATTCAGTCATGAATGTTTTATCCATTATCGTACCCGTTTTGTGCCCTGATGGTGTCGCGGACTCGGCTCCAGCTCGACTACTCGCTCTCACACGCACCCGCTTTTTGGAGCCTCCGATCGACCTAAACACGCGCGTCTCTGGACCGTGAGAGGACCCGGGAGTGCTTCAAGAAAGCTCAGGCAGACCGAGAAAGAACGCGCTTCTTTTTAGTTCCAGAGAGCTGAAGCCGTGTTCGCGAGACGCCCCAAATACAGTGGAACCTGGAAAGACGAAGACCTCATTATACAAAACGATTCAGAATAGGATTTGGGCTGAGAGGAAACTTCGTCCCGTTTAAACGGGAAAAATATTCAAAATGCGGAAACAAGATCGTGCCGCCCGATAGCGCTCCTCCCGTTGTCGGGCGGCCCTTTTATACATTCGTATATTTAGATATTATACTGAAATAGTCGCATATTTACACTTTGTACGTTTTCGGGGGGGGGGGGATACGAATTTCCGCATTTTCATAATGTGAAAATCCTTCGATATGAGAGCCCCCCTGGAACGAATTAATGTCGTGTCCCGAGGTTCGACTGCATTTCACCTCGCAGACATTGATCAGCGAGAATATTTCAAAGATTATAAATGTTTCGGCGAAGCTCTTGTGTACCTCTGCGGGGGGGCCAAATAATCCACCCCGGCCCCCCAAAGCAGTTTTTTCATCTCGCCTCCGATCGCAACATTTCGTTGCAACCACGCGCGCACCTCCCGGCGCCGTCCTCGTCTCGCCTCGCTGTGGCCTGTCCGCCTGGCCCCCCCCCCCCCCCCGAGAATCTCCCCCCCCCCCCTGGCCGACCAAACTCAACCCTCTCCGCTTTCGCCCTGCGTCCGCAGACTCGCAGCGGTCCCACCTGTCCTCCTTCACCATGAAGCTGATGGACAAGTTCCACTCGCCCAAGATCAAGAGGACGCCGTCCAAGAAGGGCAAGCAACTGCAGCCCGAGCCGGCCGCCAAGAGCACCGAGAAACCTGCGAACAAGGTGCGTGTCTGCGTGCTTGTGTGTGTGCATGTGTGTGTGTGCGTGCGCCAGACTGTCCTCCAGACCATGTGTGTCTATTGTGGGAAATGCACTTCTCTCCCGCCTACTCTGTGTGTTTGTTTGCCTATTTGTGAGACGATTGTTTTCCCGTCTGATGTTTTGTACTCCCAGAACGCTATTGTGTCTGTTGTGTGTGTGTGTGTGTGTGTGTGTGTGAGAGCGTGTGTGTGTGTGTGTGTGTGAGAGCTTCCCCGCTGGTTCCCACAGCTTCCCCAGTCGCTGCGGTGGCTGGCTGCGCTTACAGCAGGTGTCCAAACCCTATAAAGACATGAATGGAACCGGGCGGCTTCCTGAATGAACTCCTCCGCTGCTTCCCAGGGGTTTTAGTTTTTTTTTGTTTTTGTTTGTTTTGTTTTTTTTTGCTTGTAACGAGTGTATTCCCCAAGCTGTCCCGCTGTGAGCGACGAGAGCGGCTGGTGGGGGGAGCCTGTTGCTGTAGTTACAGAGACGGCCTCCGGGCCCCGTCGTTTGACAGATGGCACTTTGAACCGGAGCAAACCAGAGGAACGGCCGATCAGCGTTTTGCGGGCTTCATGGTGCCGTCCTTCACTGTCTCCCTGTGCTTGTGCTCGGCCCGCGCAGAAGGTCAGCCGGCTGGAGGAGCACGAGAAGGAGGTGGTGAGCGCCCTGCGCTACTTCAAGACAATCGTGGACAAAATGGTTGTGGAGAAGAAGGTGCTGGAGATGCTGCCAGGCTCGGCCAGCAAGGTCCTCGAGGCCATCCTGCCGCTGGTCCAGGTCGAGGCCCGGATACAGCACAGGTGAGTGACCCGTTGTAAACTGCCGGAAAACCTGCTTAGTGCGGACATTTCAGAGTCGTGCCAGATGATCGGGACGTACGTGCTTAGTCTTATCTCGCTCCTCTCGGGGCTTTTCCCACTGAGGACGTAAGAATCCGCATTTGTTGCTCCACTCTCATCATTTTTGCCCCTTGACGTAGCTTACGCTGGTATGTAGTGTGGGGGGGGACGTGTCGGCACTAGCTCGCGTCTGCTGGCTCACCGAGCAGCTTGTGAAGATTGACGATATGTCGTCAGAGACAACATCCCTCACCTCCAGGCTTTCCTGCATTCGATGCCCCGGGCCTCTAAAACTGCACACTTGTCGATGGTAATCAGAAATACTACTGCCGCTACCGCTCATTCAGGTCCGATAACTCCACAGATCAGCTCCGTTTGTTTTGCTCCCCGACTACGCCCCCCCCCCCACCCCCCCCATTGAATGAAAGTGAAGTCTCCTCTCTTTTCTTTCATTTGCAAACGTAACCTCAGCCGCGGTTGTGTTTGGACATGTTGGAGCTCCCGTGTCTTTGTCTGCGCGCCCTTCCCCGTCCGTCAGTGCAGATGAAGGTGTGGAGGTCAGAGGTGACAGATTCTGTGTCTCCACCGTCCTGTGGCGAGAGCCAGTTGATGGATTGCTGCTGCAACGCTGAGAAGCAGCGATCTCCGGGGACTTGACCTCAGCCTGGAGGAGTCAAACCCCAATAGATCACGGCATAAACTTTAGGATTTTTCTTTTCCTTTTTTTTTTTGGCAAATCAGCTACTGTCGGAGGAGGAGTTGTGCCTCATGGCTAAAACTCCGACGTTTGGTTTTGGCTTCATCTGAACATACAC
Organism: Karalla daura; assembly: GCA_029224185.1. Taxonomy (NCBI): domain Eukaryota; kingdom Metazoa; phylum Chordata; class Actinopteri; order Chaetodontiformes; family Leiognathidae; genus Karalla; species Karalla daura. The sequence continues at coordinate 6,968,656 of CM055201.1, forward strand.
ATCAAAGACACACAAGTCATTACAAGTCACTTAACTCCTCATTAAAGCGCTTAGTTGCCAAAAGGGTAGTACATCCGCCTCGTTTATCAGCTTTTATCCCAAATACAACTATTCCTCCTTAGTTTCCAGTACAACCCACAGCCCGTAGCTTTGCCCCCACCCACCACCCCCCACCCCACCCCCAATAGCCGCAGCCTGCAGTCGTCTCCTACTCACTGTACACATGTGAACTGTGCTGACAGAGGAGGGATCTTCCAGCAATGAGCTGCAGCGTGTTGGTACAGGCCCCCCGCCACACCTCAGTGTTGGGTATGAAAGCACAGGCGGAGGGAAAAAACACCCGCCTTCCTGTGTAGTTGCACATTCTTCTGTCTGTTCCAGCGACCTCCAACCTTGTAGTCGGAGTTATCCACACCTCCTCCTCCGACGTGTGTAGCCTGTGCCATTAGTTCTCGTTTGGTGTGATGCTCTCATATCATTGCTCCCAGTGACGTGTTTCCGCTCTCACCCTCGTCCCAACCCGTTCCCACAGCTCGGCGCTGTCCTCCTGCCACAATCGCGTGTACCAGAGTCTGGCCAACCTCATTCGCTGGGCGGACCAGGTGATGCTGGACGGCATCGACCTGGAGGACAAGGAGAACGTGGCGTCGGTCACCAGCGTCATCAAAGCGGTGCTGGACGGGGTCAAGGTAAGGCCAGGCCCCTCTGGCAGAGAGGACGTGTGAGTCGTCAAGCATCCGCAGACACAAGCATGTGGCAACACCTGGAATATTAGTGACCGGTTTCCATGGAAAACTGGAAATGAGAAAAAAAAAAACTTTAGGTTAGGAAAAAGAACTGTTTCTTTCCCCCCTGCGAGAAGACACGGGTTTAAGAAGGTTTGCACATCCGTAATCTCTGCATTTGCCGTAATTCGTAAGCCTGTGAGAGATTACGTCTAAGATAAGAAGTTGCAGCCATAGGACTGCCACATCTTTTGCACCAGGCTTCTCAGAGGGGGTGGGGGGGTGGGTGGGGGGGGGGGTGGGGATAGGAATGAACATGAAAGCAACCGGGGTAAACGTACAATCCGTGAGGTGCAACTCGTCAAAATGACACATCCCCCCCCAAAAGCCTGGAGGGGACGGTCCTGCTATCCCGGCAGAGTGGGAACTCTCCACTGAGACGCCCCTCTTTGCGAACAGGAGCTGGTGAAGCTGACCATAGAGAAGCAGGAGCAGCCGTCGCCCACCACGCCGAACAAGCCGGTCCCGCCCTCTACGACCACCACCACCACCACCACCCCCCCCACCCCCACCGCCACCACCACAGCGGAGAGGTGAGCGTCCGGGGAGCCCCCCCCCCACACACACACACACACACAGACGGTTCCCGATCTCAGGCGGCTCACCCACCTCTCACCTGTGCAGCAGCAGCAGCGGCGGCGGCGCGCCGTCGGAGACGCCCTCGGCAGACCGCGAGCAGGAGGTCCCCGGCAAGACCACGCCGCCGCCCACGCCCGCCGAGGCCGCCTCCGACGCGGCCGACGAGGACGTGGCGCCCCCCAAGCCGCCCCTCCCCGAGGCCAAGATGGCCGAGCTCAGGTGAGGACGAGGCCGCGGCCGTCTACGGAGCTTTTTTGGCGAGACCGCGCTCAGCGTAGCAGATGGAGGTCGCCTCCGGGTGTCCGGGGGGAAGGGCTACGGTGCGGCGAAATGACACCGCTCTCACCGTCAGACCCGAAGCTCGACGTCCTGGACTTTGTTCCGGTTTCTCGAGGCCGAATCTTTCCGGAGGGGGGGGGGGGGGGGGAGGGGGGGGTTTCAAAGTTTGTTTTGAATCGTTTCACTTTTTGTTCTCCTTATTTCAAAATAAATAAATAAAAGGAAATGTGAGGTGCGACGACAAGGAGCCCCACAGTAAACGTTGTGAACATTTGTCGCTCTAATGTTGTCTTTTTTCAAAGGAAACGCCGGAATGGCCAGCACGGTTCACAAAATGGGGAATAAAGACCGTTTTTTAGGATGTGGGCAAATCAGACGTACTTTGGTGCGTTTTCTGAGGTGGTTTTGAATCCTTGTGAGATGGAAAAAACCACAGAATCAGAAAAGTTTCCCCAGGACTCTTCACATCTCTTTCGTCTCTCTCGCCACTTTAGGACTTAAAGCGAGTGCTCGCTGTTTGTTTGTGCCTCCCCTCTTCTCTTGGCTCACTCGTTGTGCTGTGTCTCTCGATCTGTTTCATCTTTGGTTTTCCCTTTTTTTGGATTCTGGGAACAGAGCACAGTTGAGTACAGACGCTGGACAGAGGAGACCCTCTCAGAAGGAGAAGTACGTTAGCCCACGGGATCATCCGTCTCCATTGTAACATCCCACCATAGCCCCCCCGCGCACCCCTCAGTGCAGCTTCTGGATTGGATGAGAGTGTTTTTGACCTGCATGGTTGTTGTGTCCCAAAGTGTGTCACTCTGGCCCCCCTCCTGCCCGCCAAAAGATCATGATCCAATCAGAAGCGCGTTCGGTGCATGAGCGTGTGTGTGACTGACCTGTGTCGTGTCTTATTTTTTTGTTTTTTTTTTGTTTTTATACGCTGGAGCCCCATGTTTCCGCTCTCTGTCCGTCCCCATCTTGACCTGACATTAACTCTGAGAGCTGAGAAAGGCTAACACGAAACACCCTCCCTTTCATCTCACTGTTCCGCTGGAGGGAAGAGTGTCTTTTCATGTATTCACGCACACATACACACACGTCTGTGTGTGTGTGTGTGTGTGTGTGTGTGCATACATGACGGAGAGAGCCGTGTTTTGCGCGTGCGCCCTGCTCTTGTTTGTCCCCCGTTGAGCCTGCTCTTGTGAGAAAAGCGCCTGACAAACGTGTCCCCTGCTGTGCTGCAGCCCTCCGCCGGCCCTCCCCCCCAAGAAGCGCCAGTCGGCCCCGTCGCCCACGCGCGTGGCGGTGGTCGCCCCGATGAGCCGGGGCTCCAGCTTGCCCTGCAGCGTCCACAGACAGGTGAGGCCCTCGCGCGGGGGGCGCGTCGTCGACCCTGGTGGCGGGGCCGAGGTCCCAACGCTCTCCCGTCTCTCGTCCGTGCAGCAGCAGGACTACGAGCAGGAGTTCCTCCAGAGGCGCTTCTCCGGCGGGAGCCAGTCCTACGGGGGCGACTCGCCGCGGCTGTCTCCGTGCAGCAGCATGGGGAAGCTGAGCAAGTCGGACGAGCAGCTGTCCTCCATGGAGCAGGACAGCGGCCAGTGCTCCCGGAACACCAGCTGCGAGACGCTCGGTAAGGCCGCAAGTGATGGGGAAGTCACTGTTCTTAACCCTGTGAGGAGAAGAAGCAGAAGCTCCCCCTTTCTGAGCATCCCATTGCCTTAGGTGTCCTCCTCCAACTTAAGCATTGCAGGAAACAGCTGAAGCAATGAAGACTGCAATTACAGTAAATGTATATTTCATGCTTTTGTTGTACGTTCTTTTCTCTCATTTTTCCAATTATCCATAGATTTAAAAAAGGCAACCGGGTTTTGTAGCTCCTGGGAACTCCGCAGCGGGAGTTCCTTTTAAACATGTGGTGCGAGAGCTGCCGAAGGCTACCAGACTGAGGGCTGGGCTTCATCCAGCGCTTTATCCGGCACTGAATGAATGGTCTGATCGAATCTGAATCCTTTCTGAATGCAGTCGAGCATTGCCTCCGTTGCTTTCAATTGAAACTATGGCCCATGGCCTGCGTGGAAGACTCCATTTAGATGTGTAATGAACTTTTAGCATGAGGAGCCTGTCTCTACCGGCACCCAATTAACGTGCACAACGCGGAGTCAAAGCAAGCACGCGCGTACGGAGTGATTAAACGCGGTTGAAACACTTGACAAGTGACGGCGGAGGCTCGTCGCTCTGAAGCACAGTCCATTTGCGGTCGTAGAGTGGCTTGACGGGGCGATGCCTCCTTTCACTCGCAGACCACACACACAGAGAAGGCCCGGGCTCCTGGAGAGCGCACTGACCAGGCAACACCCCCCCCCAAAGCTTCCACTTACTGCAACCATAACCGTATTAGCGCTAGTCAGCCCCGGCTGACGGGCCGTTTAAGGGGGTGGTTAGAAATGGGAAACCCGCTCACACTTGTGGACTTAGTAACGTTTGCTGCTGTTTTTGGTAATACGATTGAGGAGGGAGGAAGCGATCCAGGTCTGCCATTTTTTTCCGCTTCCGTCTCAGTTTGTTAATTGACATGTTGTCGAATGTCTGAATGTCCTCATATTCCCCCCCCCTCCCCAGACAACACAGAGAACTACGACCCCGATTACGACTTCCTCCACCAGGACCTGTCGGTCGGGGAGAACCTGCCCCCCATCCCGGTGGGCGGGTGCCTGAGCCCGCTGCCCGAGTCCCACAGCGAGTCCTCGTCCCCGGTCCCCCGGGCAGCACCCCGCGCATCCCCGCTTCAGCGCCCCGCCGGCCCAGCAGACGCCGGAGTACTGGACGCCGCAGCCCGCCAGGCCAACCCGCTGCAGTCCGGCCGCGTCAGCGCGCCGCCCGCCCTGCCCCAGAAGAAGCGGCGCAGCGCCCAGCCCTCGCCCTTCCCCGACGCCGGCCCCCGGGCGCCCTACGAGCGCTTCCCCTCGCAGTACGACAACCTGTCGGAGGAGGAGCGCCACCCCACGCCGCCCTTCCCCCTCTTCACGCCCATCTCGCCCATGCCCCAGGCCAACGGCGGGGTGTTCGCCGCCCAGTACATGGCCAGCGAGAACGCCGACGTCCCCGCCAGCCCGCCGCCGCTGCCGGAGAAGAAGAGCCGGCACAGTAAGCGAAGGGGGGGGGGGGGCGGGGGACGCAATGAGGGAGAG
>CM055201.1:6973571-7011071 GCA_029224185.1 Karalla daura
CCCCGCTCCGAGCAGCATCCGGACATTCAAATTGAACTGTGCCGATTTCTCTTCTCCTCCCCTCTCTTCTGTCTTGTCCCCCCCTCCCCAACAGATCTCGTTTTGTACTGTGAAGCCTTCCTGACGACGTATAGGACTTTCATAACCCCGGAGGACCTCATTAAGAAGCTACACTACAGATATCCTTTTAGTGTCCGGCTGGAGGCTACTCTGTGATTTTGTCTTCCAAACCGCGTTCATCGTCTCCGTTTTGTTTTCGGGTCAAGTGCCGTGTGTGACCTCCTCTCTCCCGCTACGGGGCAGCTCGAACGGATCGTCTTGTAGCGAGCTAACCGCAATTCGCAGAGACGTCAGGCCCGTTGTCCTTGACCCCGACGCACATACACCAGCTTCTGCCACAGTCCGGACACCTTCAAGAAGCGGGTCAGCAAGAACACCTTCTTCGTGCTGGTCCGCGTGGTCGACGAGCTGTGGTGAGTGCGTGCCTCCCTCCCTCCCTCCCTCCCTCCCTCCCTCCCTCCCTGCCTCGTCCAAAGCGAGCCATTTGCTCAACGAGCCGCGTCCGTGTGTGCGCCCGCAGCCTGGTGGAGCTGACCGAGGACATCCTGAAGCAGCTCATGGACCTGGTGTTCACGCTGGTGTGCAACGGCGAGCTGAGCCTGGCCCGCGTGCTCCGCAAGAACATCCTGGACAAGGTGGAGCAGAAGAAGCTGCTGCGCTACACCAACTCCCTCAAGCCGCTGGCCGCCCGCGGCGTCTCGGCGAGGTACGTTCCGGGCGGGGGTGATCCAAGATCCGCGTTCGATTACGAGGGAGCTAACTCCGGCCTTCTCAGAGCTCCCCCCCCCCGTGTCTTGGTGGTGGCGGTTCACGGATTTCAGCCCAGTCTGGGAGTCCAAATGAGGACGTAAACTGTGACATTCATTTCCCCTTTAACAACATGGCCAGACTTCCCCGCGAAGCCATTCAGCTGCGCCACAAGCAATGGCTGCGATGGACCGGATAGCTGCCCCCACCCCTCCTTTTTTCCCCCTTTTATCCGTTTCAGTAGCCACAGCCAGTCTGCCATGCTAAACTGTGTGTGTGTGTGTGTGTGTGTGTGTGTGTGTGTGTATGTGTGTGTGTGTGTCCCGACAGGCCTGGAACCCTCCATGACTTCCGCAGTCATGAGATCGCGGACCAGCTCACGCTGCTCGACGCCGAGCTCTTCTACAAGATCGAGGTACAGTGGCTCCTTTGTGCCGCCGCGCCGATTGCGTTTTGGCACCGGTCCGCCCCCGTGCTGCTTCCTCCTCCTCCTCGTCCTCCTCCTCTTCATCACCCGCGTCTGCCTTTCAGATCCCCGAGGTGTTGCTTTGGGCCAAGGAGCAGAACGAGGAGAAGAGTCCCAACCTGACTCAGTTCACAGAGCACTTTAACAACATGAGCTACTGGTACGACCCTCCCCGGCCGCCCTCCCGTCCCTCGCCCCCTCTGCCCCCCCCCCCCCCCCCCCCCCCCCCCCCCCATCGAGACGTGACCTGGCTTATTTGTCTCTCCCCCGCAGGGTGCGCTCGTTGATCATCCAGCAGGAGAAAGCCCAGGACAGAGAGAAGCTGCTTCTCAAGTTCATCAAGATAATGAAGGTGAGCCGCGAGCCTCCCCCTCCTGCTCCTCCGTCCGGCTCTCTCGGTGTCGTGCGACAACGCTGTTTCACCCCGACAAATTGTCCCCCCGCAGCACTTAAGGAAGTTGAACAACTTCAACTCCTACTTGGCAATACTGTCCGCCCTGGACTCGGCTCCCATCAGGAGGTTGGAGTGGCAGAAACAGACCTCAGAGTGAGGAGCAACACCCACCAACACACACGTCTGATACCGATTAGAAAGCGGGATTAGGTTTATCGCCTATGTTTCCCTGAGGGATCAGCTCCCTACCACTACCCTCACACCCCGCCTCTCTTTTTCCCCCTCCTCTCAGGGCCTAGAGGAGTATTGCACGTTGATCGACAGCTCCTCATCCTTCAGAGCCTACAGAGCCGCTCTGGCCGAAGTGGAGCCTCCGTGCATCCCGTACCTGTGCGTGCGAACGTTCCTATGCCGAGATTTTAAACCTGCGTTTTCGTACGCAACTCAACTGCTCCTCCTTATTCCCCCCCCCCCCCCTTTCATCCAGGGGTCTCATCCTCCAAGATCTGACCTTCGTCCACCTGGGAAACCCTGACCTCATCGAGGGGAAGGTCAACTTCTCCAAACGCTGGCAGCAGTTCAACATCCTGGACAGCATGCGGCGCTTCCAGCAAGTGTGAGTCCACTGGGCACGACGACATTCTGCCCGAAATGTTGATTTCGTAGTAGTAAATGTCGTGATGGTTGCCAGTGACAGGAAATGGAGAGGTGTCTCCCTGGGTCAACCCCCCTCTGCTCCTCCCCTCAGGCATTATGAGCTGAAACGCAACGAGGACATCGTCTCGTTCTTCAACGACTTCAGCGACCACCTGGCCGAGGAGGCGCTGTGGGAGCTCTCGCTGAAGATCAAGCCCAGGAACATCACCAGGCGCAAGACGGACCGCGAGGAGAAGACCTAGGGCCCGGAGCGACGGGGAGGGGGCGGGCGGTGGCCCCCCGAGACTGACCTCCAACTGTGCTTCATGACACTAACTCCACTTTACTACAGACTTAAAAGAGACAGAGAGAGAGAGAGAGAGAGAGACAGAGAGAGAGAGGGGGGAATGGGAGGCTATCCGCCGGAGCTAATGGATGACCCATGGTAAGAGGCAGAGGGCAGAACAAACTACAGACGACTGAAGCGTGGCCACGGTTTACAAAGAGCCCTGCTGCTCCGGGAGATTGGAACTGGGCTCTGGCGTTGAGACTGGAGTACTGGGGGGGGGGGTATGATTCAGCGACTATGGTGGAGAAGCTATGGAGAAGACTGGGGGCGAGACACTACGGAAATAACCAAAGTCTGCTCCCTGGGCTCTGTTCTAGAGTGGAGCTGCTGGCGCGCGCGTGTGTGCGTGCGTGTGCGTGCGTGTGTGTGTGTGTGTGACGTTGAGCTGAATGGTCCATTACTCTCCAAGATGCTCCTTTTCCTCTTTTTTTTTGTTTTGGTTTTTTAATGTATGTGCCATTCGTTCTTGGTCATCTTCTGTTACCTTCCCAAACACCCCTCCCCGAGTCCCCCACAGACTACAGACACACCCCCCCCCCCCCCAACTCCCTCGCCCCCCCCCCCCCCCGCCCGAGAGCTGCCTTCTCTCAACCAGGACGCCGAGCCCAGAGACTGCCGTCGAAAGGGGGAGGGAGAGGGGTGTGTGTGTGTGTGTGTGTGTGTGCGTGCGCGTGTGTGTGGGGTGGGGCGGGGGTCCCGAGAGGAGGATGACCGCCAAGAGACTTGAGGATTTTTTTTTTTGTTTGTTTTTGTTCTTTTTTTGTGTAAGAATCATGTATGGTTATAAAATGTATTATATACAGTTCTCCTTTTGTTCTTAAAAAGGATGTTTATGCTTATGAGAAGAGCTTAGCTTCTCCACCCCGAAAGTGCCATACGCGTTGTGTGCACTAAAAAAAAAGACAAAGCAAAGGCGAAAACACAAAAAGAGAAATTACTAAAAGATGCTGTGATCCATGTACGTCATGCCGAATCATCGTGTGTCGGGGGAGGCGAGAACGACCACCGGGGGCAGTCACAATCACGTCACATCTGTGCGTGCGTGCGTGTGCGTGTGTGTGAGAAAGAGTGTTTGCGTACGACTGAGGTCCTCCGTGACTTGTGCGTGTGTGTGTGTCTGCGTGTGTGCCATTCCAAAACAATGTGCTGTAGTAAAAATCAGTTCATTTCCTTTTTTTGGGGAGGGAGGGGGGGGGGGAGGGGGGGCATGGGTCAGAACCAACACATCACACTGTGCTCTCAAACTCCAATAAAACAAAAACAGCTCTGTTTCTATACACGCTGCTGCCGGGGCCGTTCTTTCCTTGTGGCGGCGAGGGGGGGGGGGGGGGGGAGACAAAGAAGCAGGCCGTCCACCAGAACAGAGGTAACGTTTATTGTCGCACAGAATGGTCGGCGGAGGGTGGAACTCATAAAATTAAGGCATGTGTTCGGCCGCGGGAAGCACTCGTCCATCCGGGCGCGGCGGCTCCAGCGGGCCGGCTCCGACTGGAGCAGGGCAAAAAGCGACGGGGGGGGGAGAGCAAAACAAACAAACAAACAAACAAACAAACAAACAACCAAACGAACGCACGCTGCGGACGACTAACGTCCTTTAAATGCATCTACGCCGCGAACACAAAGGGTCCGACGTGAATGTCGGACGAAGGTGCGAGGGAAGCTTCCGCTGAGATGAAGGCGTTTTTCTTGTTTTCTTTTTTTTAAATAACGCCTTCCTCGCCCCCCTCGCCTTGAACCACGGCGGACGCCGGCAAACCCCGCGGCCTTCGCCGTCGGACGCGGGGAGGGGAGCGGGGTCTTCTTTTCTTCACACGACGACTATCACTGTGGAACTGAACTGAACTGAACTGAACTGAACGAACGAATGCGCTGTAGGATTTGAGACTCGCCCGGCCTGCCCGGAGCCCTCCCCAGACTCGGGGCTCGCGTAGGTTACAGTCTGTGTGTGTGCGTGGTCTCAGTGGGGCCGGCAGCTGGGCTCCATCAGGACCCTCTTCCCCGCGGGGTTGGACGTCCCGCTCTGCAGCTCGCCCTGCTCCGAAATGGCCCGCTTCAGGGTCCTGCTGTTGATGGAGCCGCGCTGCCACTTGCAGATGTCGCCGTTGAGGATGTCCTGGATGTGCTGCACGATGAGGTTGATGGCCACTGCGGAGGGCGGGGGGGGGGGGGGAGACGACTTGTAATCCGGGTGGAGAAACTAGCAGGAAGAACCTCGATTTGACAGGGCGGAAAGAACAGGAACTTACCCATGTTGTCAACTCCCCGTGGAATGATGACATCGACATATTTCTTGGTCTGAGGGGGAGAAACTACGGGATCAGCGAACCAAACCAAAGCCGCGCCAGCAAGTCCGCACACAGTGCTGATGAGCTTTCTACTCACGGGCAGGCAAAACTCCTCGAAAGCAGGCTTGACAAACGTCGTGTACTGACTGAGGATCTGCTCCAGGTCTCTCCCTCTGTTCATGTCTCGCAGGACTGCGGAAGGTCAGACCAGAGTGTTGACAAGTCGGCGGAAACGTCCGCCGGGCGGCGTGTGAGTGCGCGGGGGTCGACGCGCGTACCTCTGCGAGACAGTCTGACGTCCGAGTCCGTGTCCACGAAGAGCTTCATGTGAAACATGTCCCGCACCTTCTGCGGGTAGAAGACCAGGATCCCCTCGAAGAGGACCACGTCTGCCGGGTAAACCGTGATCCTGTCTTCCAGCCTGGGGATCAAAGGGGGGGTCAGGTTTTACACGGAGGAGCAGTGGAGGCGAGGACTACGGGTTCATGGAAAACGGGTGCCTCCTCCGTACCTGGAATGAGTGACAAAGTCGTACGTTGGAACCTCCACCACCTGTCCCTCCACTATGTCCTTCAAGGTTTTGTACATTAACTCGTTGTCGAATGCCTCTGCAAAGATGTCACACGGAAACAAGGTTTAGAGAAAGGCATTCAGAGCCAGTCGGAGAAGCAGCTGTGTCAGTAGCAGCTGCATACAAATATCTTTCTTGCTGCATTTTGGAGATTGTTATATATATATATATATATATATATATATATATATATATATAACATGTCTTGAGGAACCTTACTAATAAATATTGTAATACATGCTCATCAGACACATTTCAAAAGTTTGAAAGTCGAAGTATCAGTTCAGAAAAACAGGGTTCCCACACTTTTCCCTCTCTTTTCTCTTGAACCTATCTGTGAAACAACCTCTTACATGCTCGGAAATCGTTAAGAAGATACAGACGAATACAGAAGCAAACCCTCTAAACTGTCAGTGTTCCGTGACAGGGTTGAGTGAAGCAAAAAGAGGCTAAATAAAGCTCCAGGACACGTCATTCTACTTTTTATTTCACTTTCCGTTTGTGTTTCGCGACTGGGCAATTGGTCGCATATTCAAGGCTTTCCAGGAAACGCCGGGTAAGAGAGCCCTGCTCGTCTCCTCCTCCTCCACCTGTGGCATTTACGAGCGGCTACAGGTGGGTGTGTCCATTACTGTGAAACGAAAGCGATCGTCCTGCTCGAGCCCACCTGGGTGATCGAAGTTGTACTGGCCCTTGAGCGCCTTGGCCTTCTGGTCCGGGGTGAGCACCTTGTAGAAGCTGTCCTGGCTGATGATGGCCACCTTCCTCTGGCGGTGGTCCACCTTGTTCTGGCCCAAGAGCTCCATGATCTTGGCGCACACTGTTGACTACAGTGAAAGGTCAACTTTGAATGCAGCTCCTGTTTAATGAAACGACAGTGATGGGTTCGTGCGGCCGAAACGGGAGGAACGTGATAGAGCAGAGGTGAGGGACAAAGGTCCTTAATCAGTGACCTTCTCCATGTCACGTCCATCAGCTGACTTTGTCCAAGTGAGGGAATCCACTATTTTATCACCGGGGCTATTTAGCGAAGTGAGTCTTTCTGGCGTTCAAAAGTCACAAAGACGCGTACAGAGAATGTCTTAACTTTACGGACACGTGAGAGCACTACTCGCACGTTAATACGCGATATTAAAATGTTGATATTATGAGAGCGGAGGGGCGTGCCGACCGGTTTGACAGTCCGCATCGTGCTAACATGGCTACGATGCTAATCTCGGGATTCCCGGGACCGTGTAGGACAAACCTTGCCGCTGGCTGTTCCTCCGCTCACACCGATCAAGAAGGGCCGGTGCCGGGGCCTCTCCGCCTCGTCCGGGGCTCCTACGACATCCATTGCAGTCCTACAGCGACGGAAGACTGCGGAAATGTAGGTAGCACGCCTCGGGGTTAGCTGTGTTATCAGTAGCAACAACAACAACGATGAAGTCTCGCGAGAACATGCGCGGCAGTGAGAAGCGGCGGACCATTCAACGTTTACACAAAATAAGACTAATCTCTGTCTGCATGCACTCGGAGCAGAGCTACACTACACATTTGAATAAAGTACTACCCGAACGAACGTCCTGCACTTTATATTATACGGTTTGACTGTTTTCTGACTAGTTAGAAAACAACACTGTCAATATTCACCATCTTTTTTAGAAGATAACAGGAGGTTGTAGTTCTACGTCTAATAACTCAATATTTCTGGCTCAGTGTCCATGCTCAAAATAAAATGGAAAAGTATTTGTTTTTATTGGGAAAATAAATATAAGAAATATACATACACACACTACTACAGTTTAATCACAGTATTATTGTTTTCCAGGGTCACTGTCTGTTTTCTCTGTGTCTTCGTCACACTGTGACTTGGTTTTCCTGGATTCATCCATTACTATCTCAAAAGCAGCACTTCCTTCCACCCTCTTCACAGTCTCTCCCTTCGCAGCAAGGATTTCCTCAATGTTCCTGTGGAATAAGTAGACACAAGAATCATTCAGTTATAATCTTCAAAGTCATTGATTTCTTGAACGCCCCAATGGTTTCAGAGAACACAGAAAGGCCCTCTATTGAGATTCAAACCAGCAACCTCATGCCATGAAAACTACATAGTGCTAATTTGTCTATGAAGTGACGGTGACAAAACCACCACATCAACCTGAAATCTGAAATAATTTATTAAATTGATCTGGTTTAATTAAAAGCTGGTTTCTGTTTTTCCCCTTATCACATTTGATCTCATATGGAGCCAAGTGAATGCATGATTTTTTTTCTATTACACAGTTAATGTGTTGGATCCAGAAGATATTAAGTATGTATGGACATGACCAGCATTAGTGCACTTTAAATTTGTACAGTTTAGATTGCGTTATTGATCAGGGACTTCATATACTACGTGCATAAAGACACCACCAACCTCTTCCCCTCGAGGTCAGAGAACCAGTTGAGGTTGTCAGCTATGATGTGGTGATTCCCACATCCTGGGCACGTTACTATCACGACACCTTTGTGATAAGCCAGTTTTGATATCTTCTTCATGGACCGGGTGGAGCACACCTGTAAAACGTAAAACGCCCTACAAGTCAAATTCACTTCATCCATTAACAGAGAGGGGCTGATCTCGTTGGATTTACCTTGCAGGTATAAACAAGTTGATAATGTTTAGTCTCGATTTTCCCAACAGCGTCGCTATTTATGATCGATGATGTTGAGAACAGTCTCTGATTGAGAAAACTGCAGTTGATCTGAGAGGAGGGAGGAAAGGTCCTGGTCCGGGCTGTGGTTTCATGTGGTCCTCGATCGGGAGGAGACAGACCGTGGTAAGAACACGCGGAGGCCCTGGAAGCAGCCAGTGTCGTCCTCAGACGATCTGCTGGACGTAAAACAGACAAACAGCTACGAAAAGCCTTCATTGAGGAGGCTGATGAGGCGCAACAGAACGTAAAGGTGGCTAGTGATTTCATCACACGCTGTTTGTCGCCGTATGATGGCGTCACATCTGTCGGTATTTTCAAAATAAATTTTATTTTGAAAATTTTTCAAAATAAACTATATTCAAAGTGAGCAAATTTCTTAAAATTGATCTACAGGTTGTCTGAAACTGCTGTCCTTTATTTCTATGCTTAATTCGTTTATTTTTTTGTCAATTATTCAACCTTTTTGATCCAACAGGGGAGCAGTACGTGTTTATCAGCAGCTATAAAATTTGTGGAAGAGAGTGTTACAAAAAAGGTAGCATTAAACGGAATGAGAATGATTTAACATCTGTCTGTAGACATGTGGTCATTGATAAGACAGGGCAATTCCTTGTGTCCACCTGAACGTGACAGTCAATATATGAATGTGACAATTATTTTATCATCCCAACAGTTTATCCTTTGTTGTCTGTACACATAAACCCTTTTGCTTTATTCTATTCCATATATTTTCATGCAGAGTGATTTATAAATCTAAATTGGTGGGGATGGGGGGGTTCATGATTCTTTCATTAGAATCAAATCACTAAAGCAGAAGAATAGAGAGGAACAAATTTATGAGCATACAAGCGCACAAGGATAAATAAATGAGCAAAAATGCAGTAGATTCAATTAAGTTAATAGGACATGGAAAAAAGAAGTGGTATTTTGTTGATTAAAGAAACTTAACTGTGATTCAGTAGCTTTCAGTAAGCAGAAGTTTGCAGAAGGGATCTTTAGGATCTTGTGTTTTTCAGTGGAAGTCTGGAATTAATTTCTAAACTCTTTGTTTGACCTTTGTTAAACTCTGAGATTTTAATGAACAGCTTTTGTGAACCTTGAGTCATGCAGAGCAGCTGTCTCCATTGGGAGTGGTGAGAGTGAGGAATCATTCACCAGCTGACATCGACATGGACACAAGATTAAACAGTCATTCCTTCCTGCTTCTGTCAGACTGTAATCAACACTGTTAGCTCTATTTTATGTTTATTTATTTGTATTTTACAATATTATACTCTCAATCAATCTATGTAAATCAATGTAAATCAATCTATGTAAGCCCTATGTTGTTAAAACGATGAAATTTCCCTATTGTGGGACAATTAAAAGTCTTCTTCTCCTCCCTCTTCTTTAGTTAGGTTCATAGACATAGTTTAGGTTCATAGGCATGAACAACTGAAAACTGAGCTAAATAGCTCAATGCTGAGAAGTGAAGTCAGTTCCTCACACACAGCCACCAGAGGGTGACATAAAACTTGAACTGAATTGTAGACAGACTCATCATGACCAAGTTGTTTGCCAAAGCTCCAGAAAGCAGAAAAGTAAAAGCAGATAGTGTATCTATGTATCAGTCATATTTATAATGCCATTTTTGCAATTGTCACAACATTTCTCAAGTAAGGACATGGTGGAGGAGTGAGAATGGAGAAACTGGGGCACCAACATAGCTGATGAAAACAAACAGCGTGAAAACAAACAGGGAAAAATAAATATGAAATTTACCACCTGTGACTAAGTGTGACACAATAAATGTTTATTTATTGAAGAGATGTGAAGTGTTTTGTCTTGTCTTTCTTAAAACAGATAATCCACAGATTTATTAAGACATGACTGCTCGTCCATCTGATATCCTGCACAATTCATTTTTCACAGGAAGCATTCATTCCTTATTTACAAGTGCTTACTTTGAGCAAACATTTATTTTTCAGCTTGAGGAGTCCTCATCAGCTCTCAAGCAGATGATTTTATGGTGAGAGGAAGTCATCTTTGAGTCCATTTGCCACAGTGGATTTGGTCTTGAAGAAAGCTTTTCCTTCTTAAATTTTAAATGATATGCAACAGCTGTGTCACTCTGGTTAACATTTAGCTCGGGCAAAGCTCCATTGAGCTCCATTGATTAGTAACATAAGGCCACGTGATTATTTGTGTTAGACAGCCAAATGGCTTAAAGCCTTTATGTAAAGCATTGAGAAGATTTCTTGTCTGCAATGTTTTATGCAAAACCGCAGAATATTGTAAAGCATACATGTGGTTGCCAGATAAGCATGAAATGGTCCATGCAGAAACAGACTGTAATATTCCCATACTGAAAATATGAGTTGAAGGGCTTGAAAAAAAACATCTGAGGCCTTTCTATTAAAATCAGTCTCAAAACCAGTCTCTCCAATAGTTTTGCAGAATCTTGTGCCTGGGTGTTTCTTCTTCTTGGTGAATTGTTGAAACCAATAAGAAGATTTCTTGTTTGCAATGTTTTCATGCAAGACAGCAGTGGGATGTATGGCCTATTTGTGGTAGACTATATAAGGGCTTGTAAAATAGCATCAGGGATTTATGGTACAAAACAATGTCCCATAGCTTCTATGTTAAAACCAGAGAACAAGGATAAATAACCCATTAAATCATTCCAAGTCCAATTTAATCGTCTTAATCTTAATCTTAATATCTTAATCTGATTAAAAAAAAATTAGACTGATGCTTTTCCAGAGCTTGTCAGACCCATTGAGAGGATTTCTTGTCTGCAATGTTTCATGCAAAACAGCAACACATTGTAAAGCGTCCGTGTGGTTGCCAGATAAGCATTAAAGGTTGCCAGATCTGTGGATCACTTCAAAGAAAGATTGTAAAATTGCATTTCAGAAGAAACCGTTACTCCATACAATCGATATTTACACTGTATCATCTACTGTAGGTCATCTTTAAACCCAGATTTTATTTTGTACGTCACGTCAAAATAAAATCTCGTGCTTTTATCTTGACAGTTTATGGGGGCGTTTCCGTCCCTGTCCGGCAGGAGCTTGATTCAGATCCACACAGCGGACTCGCTCGGTTTTCTCCTCCGTCACTGTGGTCCGGGGTCCCGGCCCGGTGTGTGACCGAGCCACAGGCGCAGGGAAACATCAGAGAAATGTGTCGCAGGTGTCCCGAGGTGGCGACAGACCCCGGCCTGAACAAACCAGGTGAGAGCTTTTTTTGATCTCCTCCTTTGGACTCCGCAGCTGGCGTCTCTCCGAGACTGCCACTGCCGCATTTTGCTAACAGGGCATCGGCATGAGAGAGGCATCGCTTCACCCAATAGAGGGTCGCTCTCAGAGGTTTAGATTACAGGATATTTGATCGGCTCTCCGCATGTTCAATCCCAGATGAAGAGCACATGTGTGTAATGTAATGTGGATCACATCAGGGGTGTTTCGCCCCCATCAGAGGGCCAGAGAGGAAGGTATTTCAAGGTGTGCCACAGAAAACAGGATGGTAAACAAATGATTTGGTCATTCACAGCTTTAAAAAAAATGTTGGTCCTGGGTCAACATCTGCTGATTTAGATGTTTCAGATCTCCATCATAATTATTTTGTATCTTCATAGTGAGGTTTGCTTCAAGTGCTTTTGGCACAAGAGACAGAGTGGCAGATCTTATAAGGATAGTGTGATGTGTTTATTGCCACCCAGTGAGACATTTTATCATGTTATTATACTCTTCTCTGATAAGAGGTGGAAATCTCACGATGCAGTGTTGATTGAATAACTTGTATGAGATATTCCGGATTATATCAGGGGTGTTTCGTACACATCCGAGGGCAAGGAAGAAAGGTGCTCAAGGTGTGCCACAAAAACACCAGGTTGGTCAACGATTGACTTAGGATTGACAAGGATTTGTTTTGTGCCTCTTGGTAATAAATGAGGTTTTGCCTCAATGAGTTTTCACTATGGCACGAAAGGCAGAATACATGTTCTTTTATGAACGGCGTGATATATTTATCGCCACCCAGTGAGATACAGTGTTCTTCTATTCCTCTCTGATAAGGGGTGGAAGTCTGGCTGTGCAATATTGTCTGAATAACGTGTCATGATAGTCAGACTGCACCATGGACTGTGCTGGTGCAAAGTGATTTTGAATGATCCCTGTCTAAAATCTGGTTGAAGATTGAAACGCTCCCCTTTCCGCTCGGGATTACCAGATATTTTATTAGCCTTTCACGTGTTTAACTCCGGATGAAAAGCAAATGCGTATGGAAGAATTTGGACCGTATCAAGAGCATTTGGTTTGCCCATTGATTGAGATTGATGGCTGAAAAAAATGTTGGTTGTGGATCAATATCTAGCCAGTCAGTCGTGTTATTTTTGAGTGACGCCTTCCTCAAGGTGTTTTTCATTGTGACACAAATATTGCAGTAATACTACAACGGTATCGTGTAAGAGTTTATACGAATACTGTGATATGTTTATTACGATCCAGTGAGATAGTTTTAGGTGTATATATGGAACTGCCCATCTCGACAATACCTACATGTCCACAGGTTTTATATTTCAGTCTTATTCTATTTTTGTAACACGTTTATGTAACATATTTTACCACTATCTTTTGCAAAGTTTTACATGTAAATGTAAAACTTCTAAACAACATGTGAATTCCCCCTGGTGGAACAAAGAAAAAGTTGAGTTGAATGCATATCCATGTATACGTTCCTACTATACCTTGACTGTCTGATAAGGGGTGAAAGTCTGGCTTTGCGATATTTTCTGAATAACTTGTCACAGTAATCAGATTATGCTGTGCACCGTGGTGGTGCAAAGTGGTTTTAAGTGATGCATGTCGAAGATATGTGTAGCCTTTTTCTGAGGTGGAACCAGTTGGACCTGGTTTCAACTGAAAACCCTGCCCTTTCTGCTCCATGCCTTCATGTCGTAAGACCAGATGGAGTGAGGACAGAAACTGTGAGGACTCTCGGCGGCCTTTACTAGAGGGACTTTGTTTTCAGAGAACAGAGACAATCTCAAGTTTTGGAAGAACGTGTGGATTAATTTCTGTATGGCTCAGAAGGTGATCCTTTTTTAAAGTGGACCTGGAATATCTGATTCCTACACCAAATCTGGCTCAAACAAGGCCGGATGTGGAGTTGATAAGCTCAGTTGTTTAGCAAGGGCAACAAAGTCGCATTATCGCTCTCGTTAAATCCTACTAATTACTGATGAACCCAATGATTTTTAGTTTCTATGCCAACACCAGAGAACAACTACAAACACCTTTCAACCATTCCAGCTCACTTTTCCCCATTGTTCCAATTATACTGTGTAACAATCCAAAAAAAAAAAAAAGAAATTCAGACTGATGACTCAAGTAGATTGATTTATGTGAAGAATCTCACAGCCAAGAGTGTCTTCTCCTTAGTGCATTCTCAAAACCAGGAAGAGGACTTCTTGTTCAGGATGTTTTCATTCACTTAGTAAATATTCAGGCCGCACACCTTCCTGTCATCTTCTAATGTCTCTGTAAATGTCATCATGAATTTATGTCACAGAGGAAAATGGTGAAATGTCAAATACTGTGTTTTAAAACCCAAGACGACGTCTGCAAAGGTCTCATCGTTTCTAGCTAAACAGTCAGAAATCCAAAGATCCTCAGTCTAATGCGATACGAACCGCAGGCAAAATCATACAGATCCATCAAACGGTAGTTGATGTAGTTTAATATTCTCAACATGTTTTCATCAACAACAACTCCAGGATAATGGTTTGGGCAACAGGAGAATAAATCCCGTGAGTGCCATACATGGTTGATGAGCCATCCTTATGGTATCTCTGGTTTTTCTTTCAGGAGGAAGAGGAACTCGGTAAACGTGTGCGAATTCCTGTTGCTCATGTTTTGAGCGTCCTATGGGTGCATTTTAGCTCTTGGTTCAGATTGCATGAAGATGTAATAACCGAGACATATAGGATACACAGAAAGCACAATCTAATAAAGTAATGAAATAAGAGCTCAGGCCAACTTTTGGCGATCGCAGTGCTGGCATTCATTTGTCTTTCCATTCATCCATCTTCAAAACCACTTATCCTCCATAGCAAGTGGGCGTCTGCCTATCCCAGTGTGGGTTTGGCAAGAGGCGGTGCACCCTGGACAGGTTGCCAGTCTAAAATGAGACCAAGACCAGGACACACACACACACACACACACACACACACACACACACACACACACACACACATATTCATCATATGGGGCTATGCAGTTGATGTGATTCCCAACCAACCAAAGCTAACAATTACAGTGACACAATGTCTTTTAAATGTGGGAATATTGGCACAAAGTCTGTCCTGGAAAGCATCCATAGTGTTCAGCCGTACACAAAGGAATGTGTGGGATGGTTAGGTAAGGATGAAGAAAGTGAGATAGAGAGACATTCAGACTCTGCTGTCTCTCTATCTCTCTCTCTCTCTCTCTGACAGACACAGACTTTAGCGGGTGAAGCGTTGTGGATGTTTGATTGTCGGTTTTGGAAAGTTACAGAAGCGGTCGGACACAGCCAGTACTGGCATCGGGGAGTTGTTTGGGACAGAGGGCTTCTGAGGCTGTGTGTCTTATCTGACAAGCACCTCTGACATGAAACATTAGTTGCAGCTAGGTAAGCATGGACTTACAAGGTGTCGTGAGCTAAAAGCTAACGTGTTTCAGCATTTTAGCAAGCTAACAGTTGCTAATTGACACAGCAGCTGTTGTTGAACTTGTTGTAGCTGTACTTTGATTAAAAAAATAAAATCTAAAAATTCTTGAACTGTTGAAGGTGTTTAGTGTACTGAAAATGTTTCTTTTGAAAAAGTAACAAGCAGTTTCCGAGAGCTATCAGTGCAGATACTTCTCTGTAGGTTTTTGCCCTCATGCTATGTTTTTGCCACTCAGTCTGGAGACTTTAGTGTCCTTGAGGGGGAAATTATAGCCGGCTCTGTAATATTTTGGCTCTCTCCCTCTGCAGCCAGATTCACCTGTGGCCCTTTCAGCCCGCATCTCTGAGCCCCGCTGACAGAGGCTACCTACACAAAAGCTGCTCTGTTTAAAGGAGCAAATTCAGTAGAAATGCTCTGGGATGAGGCGACTAGCAGGAAGACGGGAGCCTGGGCTCGCTCTAAAACCCGGTCTTCATTTTTCTTCATCAGGCTTAGGACATCACATCCCCCTGGGCCTGCCTGTGGTGGTGAGAGCGATCACGTAGCCGTTTTTTTAAACTCTGGCGGTTGTGTTTTGGGAGGACACACACTGTGATGCTTAGTCAAGATAAGCCCCTCGCGGCCTATTGTGCGTTTTCCTTCCTAAACAGATCTTGGATGTTCCTGTAAATGAAAGAGTATGTCCCTTTTGCTTTCTCAGTTCACTGGGCCTGGAATGTGATGCGAGAGTGAGGTTTCCTTCAAAGCTTTCTTTCTTTTTATGAGGAGACGTTACATGGATCTCTCCCGTCACAGTATGCTCCGTCTTCTCAGTGTTGTCCCGTGGCAGGCTCTTATCTGGGACACCTCCTGCCACACTTTCAGCCTAAACACGTTAATTCACAGCAGTCTGGTTTTCAGATGTGTGATTTAATTGTTGTCTTGATGGTTTCAATGCGATGGGAATCTCCTGGGGGATGTGTACTGTAATTTCTGAGCTGAAGTAAAGGCAACAATCTGAGGCCCGCAGTGACTGTACAGCCTTTCTGGTTTGAACTGGTTCAAACAAGGCTTTTCTGTGACCACTTGACCAGCTATCCCCTTTCATTCTTTCCCTGTATGTCAGGGGTAAGTCGAGCAGACATGGAGCGGTGGGTATTTTTAATAAGCTCTCCTTCTGACGTTGCATTAAAAAAAGGAAGGAGGGGTGTTGACATCACATTGCTGGATTTTCACCACGATGCTGTTTCACAAGGTGGTGCTTGTGCAAATGAATCTAACTGCTTATTGTGTAAGTTTTGAAACATCTTGAGTAAGAATAAAAAGGCGCGGACAGCTGCATTTATTGTACGGGTCTGGTTTACGGTTAGAGGAAGTGTCCTGTCTGCGGCATAGCCCATGCATGCGAGCACGAATGCCTTACAGAGGCTTTTGGTCACGTAATTAGTTTGGTGGTTAAACGCCAGATCTTGCGTTGACGCTTCCTTTTTCGTTTTCAGAGTTTAAGATCTTCGTTCTACCACAGCTGCTCCTCTCACTTTCTATGTGACCAAGGTCATCTGGGGAAAGAAGAAGCGGGCAGACGGGGAAATGATGACTTTTATGAACGCGCATGCTGTGACAGGATCTCTGGTTCCTCACTGCCTGCTAGCTCTGCAGTCTGCGAACACGCAGTTTGGCCCGTGCTCAAGACAATCCTGACACACAGCAAACGTATGCCTAATGTAATGACTTTGGCTCAGATTGTGTGCCTCCAGGTCGGTATCCTACACAGTGAAAGGTCCTAAAGATGCAAGTGCATTTATGAATTGGTTGTACAGGATTTATGGATTTGTCTGAATCGGAGCATAGATCAATTTGTGCTTATTTTTTCTCTCCGAGAGGACTAAGGGACTAACGTGCTGACTAACAAAGATTAAAACAAAGCGTGAAACCCACTAATTCCTTTTTCCTCCTCTGTCGTTTCAGATAAACCATCATGATTCCCATCACCGAGCTCCGGTATTTTGCCGACACCCAGCCGGCGTACCGCATCCTGAAGCCATGGTGGGACGTTTTCACCGACTACATCTCGATCGTCATGCTGATGATCGCGGTGTTCGGTGGCACGCTGCAGGTCACGCAGGACAAGATGATCTGCTTGCCTTGCAAGTGGGTGGTCAACAGGTCCTGCGAGACCATGCCCTTCCCCAACGGCAGCCTGGCCTACGCGCCGGAGCCCAAAGGCATTCAGTACGACCTCGACCGCCACCAGTACAACTACGTGGACGCCGTCTGCTACGAGAACAAGCTACACTGGTTTGCCAAATATTTCCCGTATCTGGTGCTGCTTCACACCCTCATCTTCCTGGCCGCCAGCAACTTCTGGTTCAAGTTCCCCCGCACCAGCTCCAAGCTGGAGCACTTTGTCTCCATCCTCCTCAAGTGCTTCGACTCCCCGTGGACGACGAGGGCGTTGTCCGAGACCGTGGTGGAGGAGAGCGACCCCAAGCCCCTGGGCAAGGCCAACGGCTCGATGGACAAGAAGGCCTCGTTCGTGAGCGAGGACGTGGAGGCCAGCGTGCCCATGCTCCAGCGAACAAAGTCCCGGATCGAGCAGGGAATCGTCGATCGCTCCGAGACCGGGGTCCTGGATAAGAAGGAGGGCGAGCAAGCGAAGGCGCTCTTTGAGAAGGTGAAGAAGTTCCGGATCCACGTCGAGGAGGGCGACATCGTGTACCGCCTTTACATCCGGCAGACCATCATCAAAGTGATCAAGTTCATTCTGATAATCAGCTACACGGCCTACTACGTGAGCTACATCAGGTTCAACGTGGTGTGCTCGGTGAACATCCAGAATCTGACCGGCTACAGCATGTTCTACTGTGCCCACCCGCTGGCAACGCTGTTTAAGATCCTCGCCTGGTTCTACATCAGCCTCGTCGTCATCTACGGCCTCATCTGCATGTACACCCTCTTCTGGATGCTCCGGCGCTCCCTCAAGCGCTACTCGTTCGAGTCGATCCGCGAGGAGAGCAGCTACAGCGACATCCCCGACCTGAAGAACGACTTCGCCTTCATGCTGCACATGATCGACCAGTACGACCCGCTCTACTCCAAGCGCTTCGCCGTCTTCCTGTCCGAGGTCAGCGAGAACAAGCTGCGGCAGCTCAACCTCAACAACGAGTGGACGCTGGAGAAGCTGAGGCAGCGCATCACCAAGAACTCCCAGGAGAAGCTGGAGCTCCATCTGTTCATGCTCAGCGGGATCCCGGACACCGTCTTTGACCTGATCGAGCTGGAGGTGCTGAAGCTGGAGCTCATCCCCGACGTGACCATACCGCCGATCATCGCCCAGCTCTCCAACCTGAGGGAGATGTGGCTCTACCACACGCCGGCCAAGATCGAGGCGCCGGCTCTGGCGTTCCTGAGGGAGAACCTGAAGTCTCTCCACATCAAGTTCACGGACATCAAGGAGATCCCGCTGTGGATCTACAGCCTGAAGAACCTGAGCGAGCTGCACCTCACCGGGAACCTGAGCGCCGAGAACAACCGCTACATCGTCATCGACGGCCTCCGGGACCTGAAGAGCCTCAAGGTGCTGCGGCTGAAGAGCAACCTGACCAAGCTGCCGCAGGTGGTGACGGACGTGGGCGTGCACCTCCAGAAGCTCTCCATCAACAACGAGGGCACCAAGCTGATGGTGCTCAACAGCCTGAAGAAGATGGTGAACCTGACCGAGCTGGAGCTCGTCCGCTGCGACCTCGAGCGCATCCCGCACTCCATCTTCAGCCTGCACAACCTGCAGGAGATCGACCTGAAGGACAACAACCTGAAGACCATCGAGGAGATCATCAGCTTCCAGCACCTGCACCGGCTGGTGTGCCTGAAGCTGTGGTACAACCAGATCGCCTACATACCCATCCAGATCGGCACCCTCACCAACCTGGAGAGGCTGTACCTGAACCGGAACAAGATCGAGAAGATCCCCAGCCAGCTGTTCTTCTGCCGCAAGCTGCGCTTCCTCGACCTGAGTCACAACAACCTGACCAGCATCCACGCCGACGTGGGCTTCCTGCAGAACCTGCAGTACTTCGCTGTGACGGCAAACAGGGTGAGAGGCACAAATTCCCCTCACGCTCACTTACAATCCATGCCTAGGGAGGTCTCCACCCGTGCTTTGTTACCATGTGTGAGTAAGATCAAAGCAGGAACACATATTTACAGAGGTCAATGTGTCAAAGGGTTAACCCTAGCCCTAGCTTTTGTAGTTTCAAATTCGCCTCAGGAAATTCAGATTTTAGCTCCGTGTCGGGCTGGAAGAGGCCGAGACGCCTATTAAAATCTTGTTTCTCGCGGAGGACATGATCCAGACGCGCTGTGTGCTTGTAAAGAGATTTTTATACACCGGGGCGGACCTCGCGATTTTAAAGATAAGAGGACACGATCCAGGGACGCACACGCAGACGCACACGCCAGCGCCTTTACACAAACGGCAGATAAAAGTTTCCCCCCCCGTTCGGAGCGCGCAGGGAGTTTTTACTGCCGGCGCTCTCTTCCCGTGTCCAACAGGCACAGTAAGAGGTTTCAAAGTTTAGTCGCGTTTATGGCGCCATTACACCCGCAGGCCACGGCACGAACCTCAGAGGCCTGCACTCGTCGCCCCTTCCCCCGGGTTGCAATCCACCCTCGGCCGATCAGGGAAACGGCGATTTGGGGAAAGAACCCTCCCGTCGACTTCCTAAGGAGTGAATATTGCCTTTGAAGCGAGCCCTCGGGGAGCTGTTTTCCCTCCTTTGCTCCGGCTCAGGCTCAGGGCTGTGACATCCTGTCGTCGCTGTGAGCGGCCGGGCCGCTCCTCTGGGGCTTTCGGACAGGGCGCATCGTCGCGTCCGTCACCGCGTTGGAATTTCATTCTTTTTTTTTGGGTTTTTATGGCGAAGAGATTCTCCAGAAAACAGCTCCGCGCGCTCCAAAGCGTGCTGGGTCATGTGTTTTCGGTAAATGGCTACCATTACCGCCGTTTTTACGGCTCTGCTCGCATGCCGAAATAGGTTCCAGCAGGTCCGCGCGCGGCCAGAAATAGCTCCGCTAGAATGTGACCCCCCGCCTTTTTGAGGCCTCTCTCGCCCAAATCACGCACACGACCAATGCGAATGGGTCTCTTCAGTGGGATGCGATCGGACGTGAAGGGACAGACCTCGGTCTGTTTTTCGCTGAGAAGCTAACGGATCACGAGCACATAGCTGGCTGTTGGGTTTCGTCAGAACCAGGGCTGCTTCATTTCCCTTCGATGCCCTTCGCTCACATCTGCCTCTTCCAGCCGAGCTATGCGGCTTCCAAGCTCTGTTAACTTACTCCTCACTATCCTCTCCCCTTTACCCTCCCTCCCCCTCCCCCTCCCCCCCGTCCGCCGCAGATCGAGACTTTGCCCCCGGAGCTCTTCAAGTGCAAGAAGCTGCGCACTCTGAACCTGGGCAACAACTGCCTGCAGACGCTGCCGTCGCGCTTCGGCGAGCTGACCGGCCTGACGCAGCTGGAGCTGCGGGGCAACCGGCTGGAGTGCCTGCCGGTGGAGCTGGGCGAGTGCCGGCTGCTGAGGCGCAGCGGCCTGGTGGTGGAGGAGGACCTGTTCAGCACGCTGCCCTCCGAGGTCAAGGAGCAGCTGTGGAGGGCCGACAAGGAGCAAGCCTGAGCCCGGCCCGAGCCCGGCCCGCCCCCCTCCCCCCCTCCCCCCCGACCCTCGGCCGCAGGGGGGCGCAGTTTGACGAGAGAGAGATGAATTCGCGGCGGGCTCGGGGGGGGGGGGGGCAGAAGCGACGTTCGGGTCGGGCCGGCGTCCAGAGCCGCACCTGCGATGAGGCGCCGCGCGGAATTCGAGGCGTCGTAGCCGAGAGAGCTGGGTGACGCAGAGGTAGAGGTGATGCTTTTTCTGTAATCTCATCCTGAACGTAGAAGCTGAAGCAGGTGATGGGGATGGGGTGGGGTGGGGGGGGGGGATGGGGTGGGGTGGGGGGGGTATGCATGCCACGGTAGGACCTTGCAAAAGCCAGCCTGTTCCCCCCCCCCCGCCCCCCCACACACACTTTGCATTTTGAAACCCTTTGCACGACTTCGGCCCGGGGAGTGAGCGCGCTGCCTGCTTTCACTTCCCCGCCGATCGTGTGCGCAAACCGAACGACGCTGGAAGCGGCGTCTGCCCGACCCTCCTCTGGCCTTGAGACCCCCTGAAGTCTTTCTTTCGCAGCTCTCACGGACTGCGGCCGTGCTGCGGCGCTGTGCGGCCCAGAGAGAAGCAAAGAGACTCCGTGGTGAGGATCCGCCTTGTTTTGCATGATTTAACATGGGCGCACGCGACTGTCGCTTCTTACTGTCCTACGGGCTCCAAAAAAGTTGGGAAAAGAGGGAGAAAGTGTACGTTTCCTCCGGTTCCTTACCGCCAACAGCACCAGGACGGCGCATCCGGTGTTTCGCCGCCTCCTCACTGTTCTTATTGAGGTAAGACATGTCTACGGGTGACGCGTTTTGCTTTCTTCATTCACCTCCCAGCTTCTTCGGAGTTTGCTCTGCGCCCGATTGATCGTGATCGGCCCGCTCTAACGAGGCCGAGGATTTTTTCTTTTCGACTTGGTACTTTGTGAAACGCCACCATGGGGCGCGACGGTATGTGTGACTTGTGATGGGCACGCGGTTGGAATCCGGCGACGGGTGAGAGGGAAACCCCCGCCCGGCGCGGCCTCGTTTTGTCCAGCCATTTGCTTTTTTTTGCCGCCGCCCCGATCGCAATCCTGAAGTGACCTTCGTTTGACGGGAGGCTGGAGACGCGCCCCCCCCCCCCCCCCCCCCCCGGCTGAAAGCTGCAGGGGTCACAGGCATTCAGGAAAACTCGTCCCGTCGCGGCCCTCGGTTGAAAGCCTGTCGCTAATCACGCGGTCGTTGGACTGGAAAAACGCATAGGAATCGAGGTACTTATTTCTGCTTTTCGTGACGCGAAGTCACGAGCGTGTTTGTGTTGGCCGACTGAAGTGCCCGACTGTTTGCACACTCGCCCCTGTGTTTATCATGGACGCCGGGGGAGGGAGGGGGGGGGACATTTGTCGGACGTTTTGTTTATCTCGAAACGAGGACAAACAGGAAATTGACAGAGCGGAAAGGAAGCCGCTCTCGGACCGGGGGGGGGAGCGTTCACGGGCCCGATGGGGCGTGCGGAACGTGCGGATTCCACGTCCGCGGCCCGCGTTGGCGCAAGGCGCTCCGTTCCCCCTGAAACGCTCTGCTCGTTAAGGCCCGGGGGTTTAATAGCGTCAGTTTGGAGCAGCCCCGCTATGTGGACTCCAGCCAGGCATCTCGCTGCTAACATGGCCTTATCTTTTACGAGCCGCGCGGCCCCGTTAATGATCGCAGACGTCGACAGGTTTAATGTGTTTTCTTGCATACGTACAGTGTCAATCACGTGCCGCGTGCTCTTATTGTTACCAGCTGTCTCTCTCTCTCTCTCTCTCTCTCTCTCTCTCTCTCTCTCTCTCGATTGCGTGATGCAAGGGGAGTTTCATACGTCGTAACAGTACAATTGCACCTTTGTTCGCGGTGAATTTTTGTTTCGTTCGTTGTTTGTGGGGCGGGGGTGGGGGGGGGGTGGAGGGGTGGGGGTGGGGCTGAATCCGAACGCCCTTCTGCGGGGGTCATTAGCGAGGCGCTGCTCTGAAAGCGGAGCCTGGGTCTCCAATGTGTCTGCTCTCGGGTCAGTTTCGTGGGAAGGTCACAGGCGGAGGGAGGAAAGCAGAAGAGGCGGAAGGAAGCGGGCCCGTGTGAGTCTCCGCTTTTGGCGGCGCTTTGGTAAAACTCCGCGTGCCGCTCCGCCTGGACGCGTCCCACCGTCGGTTCCGGCTTCCAGAGCGACGACTAACAGTATTAACGCGTGTCCCGCGGACCTGTCGGGCGATGGAGGGGAACGGGCGAGCCGCCGAGCGTCCTCCTCCTGCAGCGCAGTGTCGAATCAGGGCATCCAGACGGAGCCCGTCACGTATCGTACCGGGCCAGTGTTTCTGATCCTGGCCTCGATCCTGGAGTCGGTCCGATGGTTCCTGCGCGTCTCCTGCCTTCCGGACGACAGCTCGTTTTATCTGTCGACGGCAAATGCAGTAAAAGGGATCTCCGAGTTGAGCTTAAGTGAATGAACTGGCATGATGGCCATCCATCTATTCATTATCTCACTGGCTTTGTACTCTGACGGTGCTGCGGGCCTCTGTATGGCCAGGCTAGGGAGTACACCCCGGCCAGACACACTCACACACACACACCAGTCACTCCCACACTCATACTAGGGGCAATTTAGAGTCTTTAATCAACCTAAACATATATGTTTTTCGACTGTGGGAGGAACACGGAGTACCCAGAGAAAGCCTACGCACACACGTGGAGAACATGCACACTCCACACAGGACACGACCAGGTCTTACAACCAAGCCATGACCCAGTAGCTAGCAATAGCTTTAAGTTTGCTCTGAATACCCCAAGTGATGGTTACTTCTTCACATAAAATCGCTCCGTCTCACTTTGAAAACCACCCGATTAAACATGAAGAAAAGGTTTTCTAGTCTGCATCGCACTCGCAGGAGAGAAAATGCCAAAAAAGAAGAATAGCTGCACACATTCGTACGTCCAGTGTCCGGCCTCTCTCTCCCTTTCAGCTCCATGTCACGGTCACCCGGCGTCGGCAGCGTGACGCACTCGTAGTCAGCTGCTCTTTTGTTTTTTTTTCCCCCGCTAACATTTGGATTCACATCCACAAATATTTTTGTGACTCAGTCGCTTTTTTTTTTTCCTTTCTGACCTCGAGAGCAGACACTCGCTTCCCTGTTTTCCCCGTGAGTCACAAGTGGAGCACACCGACCCTTTTCCTGCACGTCTGCATCCGAGATGAGGTCAGGCAGTCAGTCAGTTTTGCCCTGACTAATGAAACCCCCCCCCGCCCACACACACACACACACACACACACACACACACACACACACACATACACACACACACACACACGCACTCACATGAAAACTCTTAGGCCAGCGCTTTGATTGGTGTCACGTTAGACTTGTCGTGTCACCTGAATAACCCCCGACTGTTTGTGTGTGCGTGCGTGTGTGTATGTGCACTTCAAGGCTTTTCCTTTACGCTCAGAGCAGATGCGGCACAGCGCAGTTTGCTTTTAGCCTGAACGAGGTGCAGAGTTTCAAAATGAACAACTTTTTATTTATGCCTTAATTAGTATCATTTGTGAGAGATTAGCCTGATTGATGGATCCCATGAACTTATTTCTCCTGTCGCACCCCCTGAAAAACAAGAGATAACAATCTGAAAATACTGTAACGCAGGTGAGCTCACCCTCAGGTGAGTACGCACCATTGCACTGTGGATGTCCATAACATTTCCGAGGTGTGTACATTTTTCGGACCATCATTTCACATGAACCGACAGTTTGCATCATTGGAAAAAAAATGTGGGAAAAAAACTGCCATGGTTGCATCGAGATCTAATATCTACCTATGTATGGAGCATTTCTTTAAATACATGATTGTATTTGCATTGTAAGATTAATTCATCTCTGTATCCTGCCTGTAGATCAGGGATGTTTGAAAACAGTCTTTTCTTGGGGGGGGGGGTTCGAGTCCGTTACATCCTTACAAGCATGAGTTTGTTGATGCTGAAACTTGTGCGTTATAGCCATACGGGAACTCCAGCTCCTCGCAACAATCACAGCAGAACACGGACTGCAAAGCTGGACGGACAGACTCTCGTTTCAATCAGCACCGTCTGTATCACACGTGACAAAGGCCTTTATTATTAGTGAATTGTTGCCAAGTGGACTGAACACAGACTTTTACAAGCGGGACGTCTGTGACGACGGACGATAGATCTTTGATTTCAGACCTTACTTTTTGTACCATTCTGACACGTGATAATAAAATAAACACTTAACACCAAACCCTTTTGAAAAGAGTGTTAATTCTGAATGAGGTTGCAGATCTTGGGGGTCAGAATACAAATATTTGAAGAAGAAGTTTATGGTAAAATGTTTTTATAAACATTGTGTGTGACCATCAAAATTATTAAACATTTAGAAATGTGTTTTTCACTGCAATATCATGCAAAATAATATTATTTGATTCATTTCCACTTAGTGGGGGGTTGTAAAATATTGCACAGAGCTACATTATTGAAGCATTGTGTACTTTAATAGTTACTGTACTATTAGAAGTATAATTAAGACACGTGAAACGTCATCGAAAGCCTTACTGTAAAGATTTGAAGTCAGTAAAGTTGTCACACAAATAGAGCAAAAACAGTTACAAATTTCATGCTATGTAAAATGTCATGTGATGTAAGACAGACTCATTATTCATTACATGTTTGATAACTCTAGCTCGATAGCTACGTAGCAAAGTAGCTATATTCTTTTGCCACATGCAACCTGAGCGGCCACGCGGGGGTGCTGTTGTCAACTTATGTTTATGTCCATGTCACGACAGCGACACCTAGCGGCCACTATATGCTACTACACCCCCACCATTCATGACCGCGGCAACGAAGGAGTTAAAGTCTCGAATCCTATTACGGCCTATGTATAGTCGCACTTTAATTGACGTGGTCGCGTGGTCGGAAAGCAACGTCCTTACGCCGCACCTCCTCCCTGGATGAATCTCCCTCCGGTCTGTCCCGAGAGTTGGACTCCTCCGAGCAGCAACAACAACAACAACAACAACAACATGGACTTCATGACAGATCGGGACGTGCAGAGGGTGAGTTTCACGGTGAGGTTGTACTGAGGAGCAGGACACGTTGTGTAGGAGCGAGCCACTGTGATGGTCGTCCAGTGTTGTGAAATACCGATTGAGAGTCAATCAGTCTGACGTGCATCCACGAGACTTGCTCACTTTCGTCTGCGTGGTTTTATCCATGCTCGTGCATAATGCATGGGGAGACATTGTGCAGACTTATTACATAACACTCTGCAGCCACATGTGGCCTGAAAAATAAAATCCTTATTAGAAAGTGATGAGCTGAGACGCTTCAGACTCCTTGCACGATCTTTTCAGCCTTACCTTAAAGATAAATACTCAGATCGGAGCTGCAAGTTTCATGTAATTTAGCACCACATCTCAAGCATGGAGAAAATGCATTAGTTTCTTGTCATGCATGCTACTTTAATTTCACGTATACACTTACTAAAATCCGGATAATGAATATAAGGTGTAAGAAGCTCCACTAACTTCCTGTGAAAGACGTTGAGCTGAAGAAACATGACTTGTCATGTCATATGTCAACATGCATTTTAGGCTATTTGGAAACTAAATAGCTCCTAGGTGTGAGAGTGAATGGTGTGTGTGTGTCCTGTGATGGACAGGTGATCTACCAAGCATGCAGAATAATGGATAGATGGATCCTCACAATTGTGTTGAAGTGTTCACTTGATGTTTGATTCAATGTAAATGTCACATCTCAGACTTGACAGCGTCAGCCTGTCTTTCCTCCCATCCCAACAGTACATAGAGGATGGATACGTGGTTCTGGACGGGCTGCTGTCCTCCCAGGAGTGTGACGAGCTGAGGCAAAGGATGTCTGAGATCGTGGAGGAGATGGACGTCCCGGAGCACTGCCGTACCACCTTCTCCACCTATCACGACGAGCAGCTCAAAACCCAGGTGAGCTCCTGCATTTTACGTTGCGAAACGAGCATGAAAACAAGCCAGTATTCAAACTTTTACACGCAACATTTCCTTTCAAACTTTTACACGCAACATTTCCTCCTCATGCTTTTCATCGGGTCATGGTTAAAGATGCAGGTGAGCGTCAACCGTAGCTGAGCTTTCCTTGTAGTGACTCACCACGTTTCGATTGCGTGATCACGTAGCCTGTAGCTGTGTTTACCCGACCCTAAATACTCCTCCTCTTGGGCTAATGGCAAACTCTAATGTCAACAGTCCAGCCAGTGTCTGTGTTAGTAGCAGTGATTAAGACAGAAAAATTGTAGTATTTATATTAGAAAATAGCCCAAAAAGAAGAATTAGGCACTTCAAAGTTTCCTTTAGTTATTTCTTTAATTACTTATTATTGATTTGTAAAGCTGATGTTCTACAACTTAAAAGCATGGAAGATGCTAGACTTGGACAGAATCCAGCTTCTTCTCTGTGGTATCTCTGACCTCTGTGATGAACTCATTCAGTACTGCATCAGGTGACTGATGTTGACCCTTTGACCTGCAGGGGAACGCTGACTATTTCATCACCAGCGGTGATAAGATCAGGTTTTTCTTCGAAAAAGGAGTTTTCGACGACAAAGGTGAGCCCTCTTAAAATCTCCCACTGCTCTTCACTCTGACGGACTTGCCAGAGCAGACAGATAAAACACAGCTCTGCCCTGCAGGGGAGTTCATCGTACCCAAACAAAGGTCGCTAAACAAAGTTGGACATGGTAAGAATGACACTCTCGATCTCGACCCTGAGGTGGCACGCAGATATGACTAATCCAGAGTTTTCCATCTTGTAGCTCTGCATGCCTATGAGCCGTTGTACAAAAAGGTTACACATTCACCCAGAGTGCAGGTGAGTTGAGCTGTTGAAAAATGTCAGAACTAGTCACAGAATAACCAGCACTCACCCGGCATTGTTCTTACAGGGCATAGCCAAGAAACTGGGCCTGGTCAGTCCTATCATACTGCAAAGCATGTTCATTTTTAAGGTAAATCATGAAAAGTCATTGTGCCTGGAATACCTAGTATGTAGCGTCAGATGCTGGGCAGTAACATCACCTTTTTGTTCCTCTGTCCGCCAGCAACCAGGAATTGGTGGTGAAGGTAAGGGCAGCACGGTTAATTGGACAGAATCCGTATGGAGGGAAAGACTGAAAGGCCAAAAAAACTCTCCTCTTTTCTACGTCAGTGACGCCGCATCAAGACGCCACCTTCCTGTACACGGAGCCTCTGGGCCGAGTCATGGGGCTGTGGATCGCCCTGGAGGATGCCACTGTGAACAACGGCTGCCTGTGGTTCATCCCGGGATCGCAGAACAGTGAGCGTCGTATCGGGCACGATTCAGTGCATCAAACTGGGAGGGGTCACCGTCCGCGCCTTTTGATCCCCCCCAGGTGGCATCACTCGCCGCATGGTGCGCACCGCGCCGGGCACCTTCCCCCTGACCGACTTCACCGGGCGAGAGCAGAGCTACGACGACGACAAGTTCATCCCGGTGCCGGTCAAAAAAGGTGAGAGCAATGGGATGCCGGGCCATAGAGGGCGTCCAGTGAGTCTGATCTGGAGACATTCAGAATGTGTGCACTTGTAATGTGGAAAAACGCACTTCATATCAAACAGTGTTTTTGTCAAAGCCTCAAGATGCAGTGTGTGTGTAATGTGTGTTAACACTATACTAATAACTAACTATAACTAACAAGACTGGACTGTATAGTGGAAATTATGACTCTATTGTGACTGAGAGCTGCTGGGTGGTGGCTCCTCTCTGCGGCTTCCTTCAGGTGGGGTGGTCCTGATCCACGGAGAGGTGGTGCATCGCAGCGCTGAGAACACCTCCGGGGACTCTCGCCACGTCTACACCTTCCACATTATGGAGTCCCAGGACACCCGCTGGAGCCCGGAGAACTGGTGAGAGGCCCACACGCGCTCACTCCCGCGTTCGGACGTGACGATTTCTTTTCACAGATTACCGTGATCTTGGTTCTTCGGTGCCTCCAGGTTGCAGCCCACCGAGGAGCTCCCCTTCCCGTCTCTCTACACCAAATGAAGCGCGGCGTTCCATGTGGCGCGTGGAAGGACTCACAATCCTGTCATTCCCGGAGAAGGACCAAAACATATGGAGCGTTTTAACACGGTTCGACCATTCCTACCTTACAGGACACCATCTGTTCCTCTGAGCCATTGGCAGACTGGTGTGCAGCCATACTAATGCTGACTAACTCGAATGTTTTTAAACGACAAGTTTTAATATCCTGGAAATGAATTTGAATAAACGTTTTTTGAACACTGACGACGCCACACTCCAGCTGATGTTTAGATATACCTTTATTGAGCAGCTCCTCATCAACGTACTCGGCAGCCATCGTGATTATTGTTATTGATCAAGGTTTTTGTTTTGTTTTTATTACTTGTGTCCAACCCAGACCGCTGGTTCCTAGTTTTGCTTCACATAGCACAATAAGCCGTTCTGGTTTCAAGTATGTTCATGTTAAGGTGAACCATGATTGGAAAATGAAACATTTGTAAACCACAGCATCCAAACCTTGTAAAAAAAATCAAACCGTGGAACTTGATGTTCATGCTGTGGAGCCCTGATTCTACATTTAAAAAAGGTTGGACGCTGTAGAGATATTAAATGCAACTAAATCTGTCCTTATTTGAGTTCATAATCACTCGGTCTGTCAAACTATCGCTGTGTCCTCCTGCTCAACGCGGTATGAAACAAATGGGACTCAGACAGGAGGCATATCACCGTTAACCTTCTCTGTTGTACTCAACATGCAGTATTACATTATCGTCTTAATGTAAGGATGATGGCAAAAACGACGTACTAGTAGGATCATGCTATTGAACTGTTACAACGTAAGAAAACACCGAAAAGGACCATCACGTGGACGTAAAGCAACTTCAGGAGTCGTCTTAGAATGATGAGGTGAAACCTGATGTGACGATCTTTCTACGAAGCAATCGTTCAACAACGTGGATCAGTTGTTGCCAAACAAAGACAAAAACAACCAAAAAAAAAAAAAAAAAAAACGTTCAAAAGAACATGTGCCGAGCTTCATGATTTTGGCCCGTGGCACACGTACAGACTCCGGAACACTGCGGGGGTCGTAGGCTCAGTAGCACGAGGAAATGTATATATTAAGATCTATCTTTAAAGAGGTCCCATCGAACCTCAGAAATATCAAGCTAAGTTAAGCCAACAGAAACAACATACTGTGGGATGGTACATGTTACAGTGCTGAATTTCACATTAGAGTCATGCAGTTTTTGCCAATAGTGAAGTATAAATCAGCCCTTTTGAAGAAGAGTCGAGGGGCTGCCATGCTTGCATCTACAGCTTCTACAACAGTAGATAATGTGTGATAGAAAATATACTTCTTAAGGCAAATGTTATCAGCAGGGAGTACTTCATATTGCCATCGGGGGGGCGGGGGGGCAAAATAATCTAACAACATCGATAACAAAAAAAATAAATCAGTGATTAGGAAAAAATGTACATACATATCAATAAGCCAACTTCAAATAATGTTCTTCCAAGGCAATACAAAGGCATGTATCCGTTTGGGACGAGGGAAGGGAAAACCTTCTCATTCATGATCAAAATGTGCCGTTAGTAGCAGCGTCTGTGCGGTCCAGAATCCTGTAAAGCGTTTAAAGGACGTTTTCACCACTCGGCTAAGCGGTTTCCTGTTGCATAATTCAGGAGCCGTCCGTGCCGGAGGGGGGGGGGGGAGGGAGGGGGGACGAGAGAAACCTCACACTGCCGCTCCGGACGCAGCTTCGGCGACAGCGCTCGTCTCGTTTCTCAAAGCAACTGATACTGAAATGACTCGTGACCCCAGGGCGACGGACTCGGACGTCATGCCCGCCTCTCGTCAACATAACATTTGCCCGGCTCGATTTAAGCTGTAAACTATATTCCCGTCTTGTGCTAGTGAAAATGACTCCCCTTGATGATGCATCCCATTGACCCCTACAGGGTTTTCTATTACTTCTAACTTCTAAGATTTTTTTTTTTTTACACCGTTCCCTCCCAGAATTCATCCCTCTTTCTGCCCGACATCTGTTTGTCTTGGGGGCCCCGCCGGTCGGGTCAGAGCAACAGCAGGATGAAGAGGTAGAGCGGGAGCAGCAGGTTGTCTATCTGCGAGGTGTAGGCCTCCAGCATGGCCACCAGAGTGACCGAGCCCACGATCCACGAGTAGGTGGAGTTCAGGTTGACGCTGGCGTCGAAGATGAGGAACATGGCCACGGCGATGATCTGGGCGAACACGGACGTGGCCGTGCCCTCCATGGTCTTCTTGGTGCCGGGCCAGCGGATCTCGCCCATGGTGCTGCCGAACACGGACGCCACCGTGTCGCCCACGCCCACGGCCAGGACGCCCGCGTACGGCACCAGGCCGCCCGCGCCCGGCAGGATCCCCTTCGGGGCGCAGGGGCCCGGGAAGAGCCATATGGGCAGGGACATCCCCAGCAGCAGGTAGATGTGGGTGAGGATGAGAGGCCCCGAGTCCCGCTCATCCAGGAACAGGGTGAGCACCTGCCGGAGCAGCTGGCCCAGCGGCCGGATCCGGAAGTAGCGCACGTACTCCAGGAAGAGGAAGACCGCCAGGCAGCCCACCGACGCCACATGCAGCAGCTGCCGGTCGTATATCAGCCCCGGGACGTACGTAGCCACCACGATGAGATGGAAGTACTTCCTGACGATGGTGGACGCCTGGTGCTTCTTGGAGCCGGCCTGGCGCTGGTAGTTCTGGTGCAGCACCACGCAGGTGGCCACCACGGCCAGGAACACCCAGTACCCCAGCAGGCACAGTCTCCGGTCGTTCAGGGTGAGGAAGTCCAGCAGCCACATGATGGGGTGTCGTCCGATGAAGAGGGAGAGCCACGGCATGAGGATCCCCAGCACCAGCACGGCCGTCATCATGTGGAAGAAGAGCGAGGACACCCAGGTCTCCGACTCCATGAAGCAGAAGAGCAGGGCGAAGAAGACGCCCAGCAGCAGGGAGCCCACCACCACCACGGGCAGGAAGTAGTTGACCGGGTCCCCCTTCACCTCGGCCAGGTTCAGGGAGCGCTTGATGAGCTGGTTGACGATGAAGCTGATGCCGCCCACGATGAGGAGCGCCTCGCCCGGCGTGAAGCAGCGAGGCAGCAGGTACAGCACGATCAGGCAGAGGTACACGAAGATCAGCAGCACCTCCAGCACCTCGATGACCTCGGACACGGTCAGCGTCTGCTTGGTGGTGTAGAGGATGGCGCTGCCGGCCATGCCCGCGATCACGCAGGTGTTGGTGGGCACGGGCCGCGTGATTCCCAGGGCGATCAGGGAGAGGAACAGGGCCAGCATCATGCCGGTGATGGTGACCACCATGGAGAAGCGCTCGAAGTAGACGTTCCCCGAGGCCGAGCACTTCTCCCTGAGCACCAGGCCCAGCAGAGGCATCACCATGGAGGCCGGGACGATGCCGCTGTTGGCGGATGGGCGGAACTGGAAGACGGCGCCGCCCGACCGCAGCAGGCGGTCCCATTTGTGCTGCACGTAGAAGGCCTGGATGAAGAGGGCGATGCTGCACCAGGAGTGCTGGTTCCACACGGCCATGTGGACGCACAGCACCACGGCCAGGACCACGGACGACTCCACCAGCACCGGGTTGATCTGCATGGCTGCGGGCCGGAGGCTCGGGGGCGGGTGGGGAGGAGGGGGGTCGATCTGAACAGATGGATCTGCAGCGATGAAGGCCTTCTCCTGTCAGTTCCTCTCTTTGGCACTCGTCATCATTTGGCAGGCATTTTGCAGCGTCTGGAAACAGAGGGGAACAATTAGAGGGGACCTTGAATGATCAAGATTTACCCTTGGGCTCTGGTGATAACTTAGACGCTATGGCACAGCGGTTTCATTGGAAATTTTATAAAAGGCTTTTACAATCCGATTATTTGGGGAGGGGAATATTACGGTCTGTTTCTGCCCAGATCTGGCAACCATGACGCCCACATGTTCCAAAAGAGAATCTCCCCAAGGGATGAATCATCCCAGGGTTAAATGGGATGAAGACGTAAGAAACAGTAAAAAAAACAACAAAAAAAAACAAAACAAAACATACAAACATGTCAACATGTATCATTTTATTATATTTTTACTTGTTAAAATATTTTTGTAGAATGTTATCATATATAATAGACATATATGTATCTATATAAGATATACACTCGCCGAGAATTTAACCCTTTTTTTGACATAGAACATATCTCTGGCTGGGAATAAACATTCGTCACTCAAGAAATATGTTTTGTCTTCATTCCGGGTCTCCTTTAAAAGCATCACTCAGCTCCCCTTTAAATAATTGAGGTGCCCGTAAATCACCAGAAAACAGAATAATAAATGTTTTTTTCTCCCCCACTGGCGAATCCAGCAGTTGTGAGGCTGAGACTCCATGAGTCATCTTAGCTGTTTCTAACACTGAACCTTGCTCCTGCTTTATCTGCCTCCTCTTATGAACTATGGCCACACTGAGCATGAACCCAGTGCCTGTGAAACACAAGCAGATCCCAGGAGAGGAGAAATGTTCCTCCTCCATCAGCTGCTGTAGCCTTTTGTCCCAACACTGGACTTTCTATGAAGGATGTCAAATCTGCAAAAGAGTGTGTCTTTCTTTCTTTCTTTCTTTCCTTCTTTACCACATGGCCGTCACATGTGACGGATGCGGTTTAAAATAACCCAGTCATTTGTTACACAGGTGCGAAGAGAGCAAAGAGCTCAGTCCCACTGGAGTGGGAAGCCCGGGATGCTGCAGCATCGAGCTGAGGGCCAGATACAGCTGACTGTACCGAGCAGGAACAACGACACTCAGCATTAAAGCAAACCAAGCAAACAAGCAAAATATCCCCCGGCTGACCGACACAAGCGTACATACCACATCTGTTCGGTGTTATCTGCAGAAAATGTGCGCGGTGATATGACCCGGCTGCGTCCCTTTTCTGACAGATTTGTTTCCTTTGTCAGCTGTCGAGCCTCTCACTGGCAGTAGGAGGCGGCCATGTTGACAGCCGGAGTCACATGGTACCACCATAAAAGTCTCTCTTAAAGGCGTGGCTTTCTCTCATTTGAAAGTATTTTTTACATCTATCAAATGAATTACTTTCACAAGAAGACAGTGGCAGTGTATATGTGTTATTATTATTAGCCGTATTATTATTATTATTGTTCTCATTGTTATGTCATTGTGTAGTTATAGTGTACTGTGTATCACATAGTGATACATTCTGTACTGTGAATGAGGTGTTAATTCTTGGCTGTTGTACGGAGCAGTTTCTCTTCAAGGATAAATAAAGGGGGAAAAATGCTGGATTACAGTTGTAAAAGTTGCAGGGGTCCAAATAAACTGCACCTCTGCATCAAAAGGAGCCAGGAAGAGGCGGTTAGAGCATCTGGCCATGATGCCACCCGGACAGCTCCCCAGAGAGGTGTTGATCATCAAATAATAATTAAAAAAAAACCCAAAATAACGAACAATAACAAATGCATGGATGGATTTGCCAAGGACATGGTGGAGAAATGTGGGTGGTGCTGGACAGCCCCATGCAGGACTAGGAGCTATAGAAGGTCCTTTGTCCCTACATTAGGATTTTTAATTTCAGATGGTAGATAAACTGCTAGACAAATAATTATCAAAAAGTGTCAAATTCATTATAAAATGAAACGTGATAACAACTATACACAATTACTTTATTGTATCAAATGTATTATTTTATCAAAAATAATTATACCATTACAAGCTTTTATTTGCTTTTGATGTGTTTAATATTCTTCAATATCAAAATATTTCAATATATCATTAACAAAGCGCATACGGGTCTTCAATGTGGTCTTTATGGAAAATGCCTTGTTACAATGTACCACCAATGTACAGAGGAAATCCTGGATAAAAAAAAAACATTCGGAAATCAAATAACCGTTTCTACCAGAGGATGGCAGTTAACCTGTGGGAAACAAGATGGCGACGACAACGACGAAGAAGAAGCTACCTACGTAAGGCCTGACGACACAACGCGACAGCCAATGACATAGCAGGAACGAAGATGGCGGAATCGGAGATGAGCATAAGGTAGGCACATAGCAACAAACTTTTGCAAACGTCTATCCTCTGCGCATACTTCTTAACTACTTTCCCGCCGCGCCACGTTTCCACGCAACGTGGCCGCCTGAGAGAAACCCCCCAGACGGCCACATTCATTGAAGACGGGGAGTGCTTTTGAGCCGCCAAGCGGCCACGCTAACTTAGCCTAGCGGGCGTTAGCGGTTGAACATTTTGAATGGCTTCTCGGCAACGCGGTGTGTCAGCCGCATGTCAACAACAGCGCGACCGAGTTCGAAACCGCAACTTCGTCCCACTCGATGGCGAGCCGGCGCCCGCGGCTCACTTTAAAGCGATACGATAGCGGGTTACTTTCAATAATTGTGCATTGTTGGCCGTGACAAAGAGGAAAAGGCTAACGGCGGGGCTCGTTGGAGACAATGACTTGATGATGGAGAGCTTCACTTTGCAACTGCGGTACATTGACTGGAAATCTAACGCGGATGTCACTGATGTTGGAGTTTACTGTGATTGTTTTTTGTTTTTTTGCGAATTTGTAGAGTTCGACGTCATGGAAAATGAACAGAGGCGTGACTTAAGGGGATGTGTCATCCAGTATCTTCGTAAAGGATGCGCTTTAAAGTGTACAGCAACGCGAAAGACGCAGTTTCCACATAAATGTCATACATGTTTATTGTCCTTCGGCCCACTTCTGCTCTGTGTCTTGGACAGAATAGCGCTTTCACAGTCAGATGCGCTGGCCATCCGCAGCCGTTTCATTGACTTGCATGCGTTGATATCAGTTGTAGCGGTGTTTAACACATGCCCGTTGTTCTACCAGGAGCTGTCGAGAATTATGGACCATACTGCTAGGAAGGTCTGCCCTGCGAGAACCGGTATGTACCATTTAATGTTTGTACAGTTTTGTGCTAGTAAAAACTACTGGTTAAACAGTCAGACCATGCGAGGTGATCACTCCCCGAGTGACGCTGTCCCTCTCTTCCTCCGAAACGTTCGCCGATCACAGGCTCAGATAGAGGCAGAGCTGGACAAACACTGGGACAGACTGCACCAGGGACTCAGCTACTACAAGCCACCGAGGTATGCCACATTTGGATCACGCCGTCACGTTCCCCTTTAGCGCCGCTCACAGCCGAGAGGGTCACTGTCACTGTCCATCGTTTTAGCTCATCTTCGGCGACGAAAGTGAAAGAAAACAAGAACGTCGCACAGCCATTGAAAGACTTTGGATTAAGGATCAGCAAACTGTTGGTAAGTTCATGCAGTCTGTTTTTTGGACAAGCTGTATCTTGTCTAGCGATACATTTGAGTATAAAGAAAAAATAGCCAATGATGTAACGTTTTGATGACGTCACAGGGTCTCGATGAGCAGCAGAGTGTACAGCTTTTACAGTGCTACCTGCAGGAGGACTACAGAGGGACCCGGGATTCGCTAAAGGTGCGTGCGGTGACGCTGTCGCCTGGCGACGAGAAGGTCCCGGGTTCGACCCCCGGGGCTGACGCTGGGGTTCGAGATCTGGAATAAAGCATGCGCAAAAAACGTGTTGTCGGACCCCTGATGGTGTTAAAATATTGTGGTTGCAAATGCAAAGCATTGAAATGTTCAACGACCTCGTCCGTGCAGGTTGTTCTGAAGGATGAGCGACAAAGCCAGGCGCTGCTGCTGAAGGTCAGTGCGGAAATGTGTTGTCGGTCACAGCTGATCATGAATGATGGTTTTGTTACCTTATTTAATATATATATATATTTAATGTTCATGCGTGCGCTCACAGATAGCTGAATATTACTACGATGAGCGCATGTGTCTGCTCAGATGCGTCCTCCTGTTACTGACGTACTTCCAGGATGAGCGGCATCCATACAGGGTAAGCGGACTCTGTCTCGGTCTTATTTGCACATTCAGCACAAGCTTAATCGACGATGGCTTTGTAAGACAACTCCGGGTGTGCGTGCGTGTGTGCGTGTATTTGTTCAGGCTGAGTACAGCAACTGTGTCAACAAACTGGAGAAGGACCTGGTGAGCAACTACCAGGCCCAGTTTGAGAAGCTCTTCAAAGCAGAGGCGCCGACATGGGAAACGCACGGGAACCTCATGGTGATCGCCTGTTGCTATGATCTGCAGAGATGACACGCACCAGTCACCTTTCCTTCCTGCTGGTTTCGTTAAAGGTGACCATGTTTTGGTTTTATGGTTTTTCTAAGACCGAGAGGCAGGTGTCCCTGTGGTTCCTGCAGTGCCTCAGAGAACAGTCCCTGCTGCTGGAGATCGTCTTTTTGTATTACGCCTACTTCGAGATGAGCCCCTCCGACCTCCTGAGCTTCACCAAAATGTTCAAAGAGCAAGGCTTCGGCCTGAGGCAGACAAACAGGCACTTGGTGGACAAGAGCATGGATGCGCTGGTCGACCGCATCGGGTAGGCTGAGCGTAATCTCTGAGGGCACCATCAGGCTGATAGTGCCTTACTTTCTGTTTGTGTAATCTGTGTTGTCTCTGACGTCCGCTGGCCTGCAGATACCTGAGCTCCCTCATCCTAGTGGAGGGGATGGACATAGACTTCCTGCACAAATGTGCCCTGGAGGACTGCACCGAGCAGCATCAGTTCTCCAGCGCCGCTGAAGTCATCAAGGTCAGTAGTGACCCCCATCTGGAAAAAGGAAGAGAGCATCTGCTCGATGACTTGATGCTTCCACATGACCCCAACAAACGCTTAATCTACGTGCTATCTATGTCCTTAATCTGTGGCCTACGGCTCCCCTTTCTTCCAGGAGATAGATCAGCTGCTGCTGACCTTTGGGGACATCCCTCACCACAGCCCG
>CM055201.1:7016071-7017764 GCA_029224185.1 Karalla daura
CAGAGGTGAGCTGATGCCCCTCCATACGTTCCTGTGTGTGTGTCAACATGAACATTTCTAACATGTTAACGCCCCCCCCCCCCCCTCCCTCCCTCCCTCCCTCCTCCTCTCTCTCTCCCTCCCTCCCTCCCTCCCTCCCTCCCTCCCTCCCTCCCTCTCAGCCGTGTGTCCTGGAGACGTGTGCGTTCGTCATGAAGATCATCGGCCTGGAGATCTACTACGTGGTCAGGTAACCGGAGGAGAACCGAACGTGTCCCACGGTCCTCCCCTCAGAGGCTGCGGTCTCGGCGTTCACCCTGTGTATGTATGTATCTATGTATGTATGTGTGTGTGTGTGTGTGTGTGCGTGTGTGTGGTTCCAGCGGCTCCCTGGAGCAGTCCCTGAAGGACGGCCTGCAGAAGTTCGCCAACGCGCGGCGCTACGAGTACTGGTCCCAGTACGTCAAGTCCCTGGTGTGCCACGTGGCCGAGATGGAGGACGAGGGCATCTGCCACTTCCCCGAGACCCAGATGCTGATCTCGGCCTGGAGGATGCTGCTCATCCTGTCCACGAACCATGTACGTCGGGGGCGGCCGCGCCCCCCCCCCCCCCCCCCCCCCCCGTGTCCCGGAAAGTAGTTCCGAGAAAAGTCCACGTGTGACACGCGTTGTGCTTTCAGAGCGACGTGATGCAGCTGAGCGAGGACTCGACCAAGCTGAAGCTCTTCATGGACGTGCTGGACGGGACCAAGGCTGCTGTAAGTCGTCGCGTGCTCCTCCACGACTCATCTGGCGACCTGAGAGGTCTAGTTGCTGTGGTAACGCCTCTCTCTCTCTCTCTCTCTCTCTGTCTCTCTCTCTGTCTCTGTCTCTCTCTCTGTCTCTCTCTCTCTGTACTCCAGCTGACGACCCCCATGTCCGTGCCTTGCCTTCGCCTGGGCTCCATGATGGCCACGCTGCTCATCATCCTGCTCAAGCAGTGGAAGAGGTGCCACGTCCCGTTTCCCTGCCGTCCCCCCTCGCGCCCTCCCCCCTCTCTCCCCTGTCAAACCCTCTGACCCCTGCTCTCCTCCCGCCTCCAGCGTGGTGGCCACGGCTCCGGACATCCTGGCCCCCCTGTCCCTCATCCTGGAGACCGTGCTCCAGGCCGACCAGCAGATGATGGAGAGGACCAAGGCCAAGATCTTCTCGGCGCTCATCTCCGTGCTGCAGATCCAGGGACTCAACGGTAAGGAGGCCGGACGGCCCCTCCGGTAAACTCCACCCCCCCCCACCCACCCCCCCCACCGCTCCCCGTCTGACCCGGGCCTCCCGCCCCACCAGGGGGAGACATCTCCCAGCTGCCCCAGCTGCTGCTGTCCGTGTGCGAGACGGTGAAGGATGAGGCGCTGGCGCTCATCGACAACGCCCGCCACCTGAGCCAGGTGGGGGAGAGGGCGGAGGACGAGGACAGCATGGAGACGGACTCCCCCGCGCTGCCTGCAGAAGGACCAGAGAGACGGGGTGAGCCGCGCGCCTCGTGCCCGACTCCGGCCAGGCGCGGCGCGAGAGAGAGAAAGAAAATCACATTCACTTTTGGTCATTTTACCGTAGTAACGACGTTCAGCCACACGGGGGGCAGCCAAAAGCAAGATGTCCGACAAGCTGCGTTCTCTGACTGGGTTGGGTTTGCCACATAATGTACCGAGTGGACTGCTTCTGATCTCAGTGGTCT